>VDFB02250503.1:0-17694 GCA_007258455.2 Sequoia sempervirens
TCCACATCAACATCTACATCCTCCTCTCTCCTCCATCTCTGACCACCATGACCACCCCCTACAGCTGTTGGTGCTGGTGCTGGCTCATCTAGAATGGTAATACGAGGAGGGTGTAGGGCCAAATACTGACCATAATTGGGAGTAACGGGTGCCTCAACAATGTCTCACTGCATATCCCATGCCGAAGGCTGAAGAGCACAATAACCCTCAACAAGTGCTCCATAAGGCAAGCATGGACCCCAATCATTGGCATCTACCTGTCGTTGCCCATAGTGCGCTACTCCCTATGGCATACACTGAATGATCCCATACTGCCTGTAGACGCGGTGAAATAGGAATCGCTCCAAAATATTGGAGCTCTTCCCGATCAAATACATCGAGTCAGCCAAATATCCCAACTTGATATCATCCTCATCCCAGTCATCACAATCTAAATAGGGACGCTAGGTCACTATCTCCACATCATCGAGAATCTGCCTCCAATAATCTAGCTTACCCATCATATGCTGGGTAGGCCTGCCTCTGTAGCGAAACACATAGGGTCTCGTCGCTGGTCTCGATAACACCGGCACGGGACGCGTGACAACAATATGCTCCCATGCCCATACCTGAAGAAGTGTAGCTCCTGCTGATAAACTGCTACCTCTGAGGTACACGATCCAGTGTAAATCATGATATAACTAGGCAAGCATACACATGCCCCAAGCATATCTTGTCCTATGTGCCACCATACCCTCTAGTACCCGACCCCATCCAAGAGATAGACCCTTTGACCTCTTATTAGGACAAAGGAATCCACCAATAAAGCCTGCCAAAACTGAAGGAAGTGGAGCATAAGAATTATGCATCTCTACCCATGGGATCCAAACTCCCGCAATATGAGGATCCTGAAAAACTCTCTGAATAGACTCTATCCCACCCCACTCCTCTGAATCATGCACGATAATCTCCCCAACAAAAGAATCTGAAGGATCGCCGTACATCCTCTAAGCGTCTGATCATCTCACCGGTGGGTAAAATGGAAGGTGTTGTGGTCGCTATGCCACTGCTCTGCTAAAGCTGTCAATAGACCCCTATTAAGTCTAATATGGGGCATATCCAGTAATGATGCTAAACCACAATCAGTAATATGCTACATCTCATCCGGTTAAAGTCATGGTATCATATCAAAAGGCTAGGGGAACTGCTCTCACACCTAGATAATATCTAAATGCTCCTGTTATCATAAAAAAAATTTATAGATCAATACGTTATCAATCAAAATATCAAATATCATGAGGTCATCAATTTCTAAAAATTGTGCTTTACCTATCAAACAATCATTTTATCAAAAATGAACCCTCATCTATCAATTAGGTTCATTCCTTCCAAAGTCTAATTATTCCTCACATATCATGAGGGTAATTATTATCAATCAATGGATCTCACTCATCATGAGATCGTTTACCATTTATTTAGTTAGATCAAACTAAAATGGATGGAGTCAACAACAAATCAACGAAATAAAAATCACAATGCACAATTTTTCATCAATCTGTTCTTCCAAGCGCTAAAACAAGTAAATGGCGCACTAAAACTACTGGGGCACTACAAAATCCTCCTGACGCGCTGCAGAATCAACCTAACACGCTAAAACTCTCAAGTGCTACAAAATCTGAGTGACGCACTGCAGAATCAACCTAACGCACTAAAACTCTCGCGCGTTATCCTAACCTACTGAAGCGCTACAGATTTCTGTTGGTGCGCTAAAACTCTGGCGTGCTAAAACATATTACCAATGAGCTATTCCGCGCCTGTTGGGCGCTAAAATAGAAAAACACATGAAAAATGAACTAAAACTACAAGCACAAATTATGAGGATTTGGGGTATGTACCGGAGGTCCATAGTCGGCCGGACGCTGGTGACGTCGCACACGCTCGAGTCGGTGGGTGTGGTAAGGGATCAGCATCCTGATGCTCTAGCACTCTAAGGGTCTCTATCACAAGTTTATCAAAGTCAAATGCACAAATGACTTCTGAAAATGACCTTTTCAGATTTTATAGGTTATTTTTGTGGGATTTTCAGGGGATTTATTTATTTTTCTTTCTGAGGAATTAATTCTTATCTATCAAAGGGGCATTTTTGGACAATTTTGTCAAGAGATAAATTGTTTCTTCATCAAATCATCATCAAATCATCAAATCATCATAAAAATTTAAAAATTGAAAATCATTAAAAATTCAAAATTCATCGAATTTGTTATCGTGGGGCATATATAAATATCATTTCAAAATTCAACATCGGGACAAATCAGAACAAACTTTTAGTTAATATTGGCAGGTGAGGGCAAAATCATTCTTTGAAGCAATGCGTAAACACATCACTTCAAGAGGGGCAAAATGTACACCTAAAAGAGTAGTGCGGAGAATCTAATTAATTAAATCGACATTTGATTAATTAATCTTAGAATCATCTACTTGATGAAAATAAATAGAAATATTTGTTTATAGTTAGTTCATTATTAATTCTTCTGCTTTATCATATTATTTTCTCTCCTAATTAAATAGAAGCAAAATTAAAGGAAACTTTGTTTTATTTAGTTATTATCATTTATCATGTTATTTTCTCTCTTAATTAAATAAACAAAATTAAATGCTTTGTTTTATTTGGTATTATCATTAACTTTCTTCTATATTTCGGGCATCCATTAATTCTATCTTAAATTAAATGCGACCTCAATAATTTTTGTTATTTAATTGCCATCACATTCTTTTAATTAAATAAAGAATGTCTAGAATCTTTACTTTAATGTTTTGTTTAATTTAATAAACAACTCCTATAGTTTGATTTATTAAATTATTTATTCCTCTTTTGCTAAATTTAAATAAATCAAAAATATTTAAATTGATGCATAAATCATATCCCTTTAATCACTCACCAATAAAATTAGATTTTTAAAATCTAATTAATTCAACTGTCATTCACGGGAAGAGCCTCGGGGACAAACCTGCAGGAAATCCTCTCAATCTTCTTCCAACAATCTTTCCTCTCATCTTGCCTGGTGTTTTCATGGGGAGGAACAATCCTCCATGATCAGCTCCATCTTCTCATCTCATACCATTCAATTCTCCAGATTGAATCCCAGCCTTTTATCCCGTATCCCTTCACCAATGAGTGTCGTAAAAGCTATAAATACAAGTCTTTGGCTACAGGAAAAGGATCCTAACTTGTGCAAATTTACTCTGTAGGTTTTCTAAGCATTCAAGCATTCAAACAATCAAATAAATAGAAGCATTCATCCAACATCCATCAAGCATTCATCCAGCATTTTAATTCATCAATTATGGTTGTTTAGAGTAGTTTCTTTCTCAGAAGTTTTGTTGTAGAATCATCTTAGTTGGATTTAGGAATCATAATAGTTTAATTCGCATTCTCTAAGTGTCATTTCAATATTCTATTAGCTTCTAAAATTTGAGAGCAAGTTGATTAAAGAAATCTTTAGAGTTAGAGAGTAATAGGACAGTTTTCTGAAGGTTCCTGTGTTTAAAATAGTTTAAATTCTTTTGAATCTTAGATACAATGTCTTATTTAGAAGTGTAGATGCATTTTAGATTGTTTACCTCATTCTTACGCTTTCAACAAGTACACAGTGATGATGAAGCGGAGAGCATTTTGAGGGCGGCCAATTTTCCCAACGGTTCTCGTGTGTGGAATTTCATTAAGGTATGTCGACCTCTAATTTTAGATAACCTTTCATGGGGTATTTTTGATGGGAGGAAAGCAAAGTTTTGGGAGGATTCATGGTGTGGGTATCCAAGTTTGGATAGTGTCTGGGGGATGGAGAGGACAAAGGAGATTCTGGTCCATTCTTGGGGTTCTTATGTTCATGATTATTTGGAGGAAGTAGTGGTTGATGGTTCATCATATTTTGTATGGAAAAGATTAGTTCTAGGATTAGTGCCTTTGGAGGAGGTGAGGGTGCTTCAGGCAGAGCTGGAAAAAAGATGTGTGGTGATTCAGGTTGGGGTGGATAGGCTAGTGTGGGTTGGGTCTCCTTCGGGAAGGTATAAAGCCAAAGAAGGATAAAGAGATCAAAAGGTTGAGGAGACCCCTTCGACTTTACCCTTACATCTATGTTGGAATAGTGCTTGTCTCCCAGAGGCTGGAACGTTTGCGTGGGCGGCGGTGAGGAAGCAAATTTTAATGGCTGATAGATTCAAATCCCTGGGGTATGTGGGTATGTCGAGGTGTGTTTTGTGTAAAAGAGTTGATGAGGATGTGGATCATCTCCTTGTAGGTTTCCCCTTTGCTCAGGAGTGTTGGAGATGGTTTTGTGCATGTTTGGGGTGGAGCAGTGCTCTTCCAAATGATATTTGTTCCCTCTTTTCTGTGTGGCCAATTTTGAAAAGGGAGTCTTTGTATCATGAGCTATGGGTGGTAAGCCCTTCCTTGGTGATTTGGGAGATTTGAAAAGAACCCAATTGTAGACTATTTTTGGAAAAGGCTAAATTCTTCCTATCTTTTATTAACTGGCTAGAAGCTTTGATTGTTGAGGTAGTAAATGGGAGGGTGAAACAAAGGAAAGTAGGAGATTGGGACTTTTTTGAGTGGGATGCAAGGATGAGGTGAGCGTGGTTTGGTCTGGAGATCCCTAAACCTAGTGTTAGTTCTGGGGGAGGGAAGAAAGAGTCTAGAAGGAATGCTAAGTGGGAACCCCCAAAAAAAGGCTGGCTCAAAATGAATTTTGAAGGCGCCTCTCAGGGAAATTCGGGGGTTGCAGGACTAGGATGTTGCATTAGAAATGAGAAAGGTTATGTGGTAGCAGAAAAGGTTGAGCATCTTCCAATAATGACAAATACTGAGGCAAAATTTAAATAAGGTCGAGATAAAGGGGATTCTATGGTGGTTGTTCAAGCTTTCAAGGAAGGGCGATTGGTTAACTAGAGATTGCAGGCTCTTCTGGATAGGGCTTGTGAATTGGAAAGGGGAATACCCGAGTTCTCAATTAGGCATATTTTCAGAGAAGTTGATGAGGTGGCAGACATGTTAGCAAATAAGAGCGCGAATGGTTCTCAAATGTTTTGAATTTGGGATCCAGGGAAGAATGGAGGATAACTACATGCACATACCTCTCGTGACTGCCAAGCGGGAGGTTTCGGTGTTGGTGTCATCATGAGGTGGAAGGATGACATAGATTTGGCTAGTGTGGATGGAGGGTGAGATGGATGGCGGTGGGCATTAATTGCTGAAGGATGGTGAGGACTAAACATTGGATGTTCGATCAGTAGAGTTATTTTGCTAGTTTGTGGGAAGACGAGCTGATGTTGGTAATTGTGGCGATGGGATGTCTGCCATACTACATTTATAGTGAATTTTGGGTGATGGAATTTACATTTTCCCAGTTTTTTGTGATGGAGACTCCCATCAGTCTTCTATCGGGTAGAAAGCTCTAGGCATTCTATGGCTGAATAAGGCACGGGAGGTTGAAATCAGTGATTAAAATCTAGGATGAGCTGGTGCTGGGTGCAGTGGAGGTGCTACTGGGAGAAGAATTTATGAGTACAACAGAGAGATGGAGAACGAATGTTGACATCTCAGCGAGGCTCCTAGCATCGCTCTTGGACCAAGGGGTGTCACATCCTATGGTGATGCTAATTGCCAGGAAATTGGTCTAGGATAATCTTCTGGAAGGGGCGATGGATGTCTTAATTATGGCGGAGCCAAGTTTTGGCATTCCTCGCCCTCATGATTTGCATCGAGCGTTGGTTCCTAGTGAGAGGATTAGGTTGTATTAGTTTATCCTGGACATAAAAGGTGAGGAGCTACAATGGCATCGAGTGCATGCGAGATGTGGTTTGATCTTCTTGAAACACCACCTTTACCTGGAACCATCAAGTGGAGTCGATTGGCAGAGGTTGTTCAGGGATTTTCTGATCGCGGATGGTGTGGTGTGGGTGGATTGAAAGGTTTCTCTCCCTCTCATGTTGCTTTTTGTTCATGCACATTTTTTTCTCTTATGGCTGGGCTAGTCGGGTTTGATAGTTAGTTGCTTGTTTTGGGGTGTTGTCATGGTTTTGGTTGGTAGGATGGTCGATGGCCCTATAGGGTTCAGGTGGTTTTGGGGGATTTCTGGGTGGTGGGAATTCTCTGGAAACTGTAATGTAATGTTATATCTTTTCTTTCAATATCAATATAGACAATATTTACGAATAAAAAAAAGGCTACTAAATTCTCTTAACACCAAGGGAGAAATTTTAAGTAGTCCCCCTCCATAGAATCATAACCTAAGCACTATATAGAACCTTTTGGTTTAAATATTATTCCATATTTCTAATATACATTGACATGAAATCTATCATTAAAAAATCTATAAATCATAAATACAAGGAAATATTTTAGATGCATTTTTAAATAATAATCAATAAAAATTAAAAATAATTATATACATTTAACATATTTATGTCGAAGGAATTCCCTCTATTAAAAACCTTATAACTTATAAAGTCAACGATTAGTAAATTATAATATAGTATGCAAGACCATAGATTTAATATTGATCATAATTTTTTATATAAATTATCTAATACATGATTTCATAGCCAAAAAATCATTTACTAGTTTAAACCGTAGTTGTAAGCCTTTATACTAAGAATAATAAGATAGAAGTGTCAACACATAAATACAACAAACTTTCCTAGTGTCCCACCATCCAAAATTGTTAGATTTGGCTATGGAAATAGGCACCCAAAATCAAGAGGGCTAAAAACAAGTACAACAAAAAGATCAATATGAATAAATATTATTATTTTATTCAAGGATGAAATATACAAAAAATATCATCAAATTGATTCATCAGTAGATGATAATATACATACAATATATAGCTTTGTATTTTTTAAATTCAACAAGGATGAGAAAAAGACAAAAAAAAAGTATTGCCATCTAAGTTTCCAACTCCAAGAGGATAAGAAAAAATAGAATCCTATGAAAGAAAGAATGTATACGAAATCATTATCCTATCCTACTTAAGTAATAAAAATAAATTACCTAAGTAAATTTAATATAATAAGGTGTAATTAAATAATTACACCACCACCTCCCCTTAAGTACAACTTTGGATAAATATGAAATGTGAAATGAGTCTCAACAAAATAAGCTATGTTAGGTACCCATATACAAAAATGATGCCCCTCAAAATATGAGAAAGAGAAAACCCATAGGTCTAGGTTATCAACTTATCTCCTCTCAAAATAGTGAGAAGGATAAAATCCCATGAGGAAAAAATTTCTCTCAAAATAGTGAGAAGAAGAGAGATTGTGCGACCCCTTGTTGTCTATTTTCTTGTGCTAATGATAGATACTCGACATAGAATGTTGAAGATGATCTAGGATTGCCAAATAACATCCCTCCCTTGAGAAGAAATAAAACCAAAGGTTTATGCAAGGTATTTTTCCATTTCTAAAGGGGATAATATTAGGGAAGAAAACTTAGAATATATGATTCCTTCAAATGCTACTCAAAGACCCCAAGCCAATGCTAAATTGTGACAAATACTAATAATATGAGTGAGCTACTTTTCAAAATTTTGGTACACTAACCATGGGTGCATGGTGCTCACCAGAGGGAAGAGAATTAGACCAATGAGAATTTGATACTCGTGCAAAGAGTGTCAACATGAAATATATTTGAGTTAGATATGTGGACTCATAAATATCTACATAATTTGTCACTATAGAAACATATGCAAGTGAAGAAAGAGCAAGAGGGTCTAAATGTGACTTCATGACATTTTAAGATGATCCAACTCCATAGGAGCTAACATCAAAGAGGACATGAATACCCTTAACACTGTTAGCAAGATCCGAAAGATGGGATTCTACTAACAAATGTGAAATATTTGGTAAGTAAATCTCTCAATGAATTGGATTAAGAAAATTGATATGCACCTAGTGTACAACACAAGATTTGGATAGCGAAACAAGTGATGAAGATAAGATATTAATGTATATCATCTTATTACATCACTCATACTTAAATGATGTGTTCACATAAGATGTCTAAGTATGAACACTAGATATATCTATTGACGTTGAGTAGAAGAATCTAATAAACTAATTTATTTTTTAATTAAGTTGTTCTAATTCATTAATTTAATTTAGAAGGTGTATTTTCATCATAATTTTTTCTCTCATGGTAATCATATTTGACCTTTCATGATTTATTAGGATTACATAGAATACTAAAATGGAAAGGAGAGGGTTAAGATACACAATTAGCTTTTGAAAGATTATTCAATCATGAAACTAACAAAAGCAAGTGCAAAATCATAAGATCACCCTTCCCCCAAAAAAATCACATAACCATGAGAGCCCTTAGTAAATTACGATGATTGCATTTTATACTTGGTGTGATTATAGTTGTCACATGTCAAATTAGTGAAGGGATCTTGATCTTAGTGTATTATAGATGCCAAATTAGGTTACAAAGCCAAAACTACAATTTTGATACAAAGTGGAATAGATTAGACTACATCTTAATGGGAAGTACATAAAAAAATACGCACTTTGAAACAATTGCACCAAAAAAAGGACAAATAGTGGTTTTGGAGGGTAAAAAGTAGTTTGTAGCTACTAGGTTGGTTTAGAGGGTGATGCCATCTAGTTTCACCATAGTAAGTGTCAAGTTCTAGTGGTGGCAATATTTGCTACTTGGTACTAGTTGTACAATTGGTAGTGGTGGTTAAGTAATGGTTGTTGCCACTTAGTTGATGCTATTGGTTGATATTGTCGCTACTGGTGTGGTGATAGTTGTTGTCACTCAACCATTGATACTATAGTGTCGTGTGAATATTGCTAGTATTAATTTTTTGTGACCATATTGTTTATATGTCAAATGAGACAAAATAAGAAAGAGAAGACAAAAATATTTTAGTTGCAATGATTTGACAACCATATGAGTTTTGGGCCCTCTAAATGCAATGATAGAGTTGAATTTGACACAAAATACTCTAAAAGATAAAGTATCCACTCAGTCACCTCCCAACTTTAAACCCTTATAGATCTAACCTCTAGTGTCTAATTTAGATACATCAAAAGATAAAAATAATTTTCTCAAATGTCATGAACTCAATGGTAAGCTCATATATGCTCCAAACATCGCCCAAAGTTACCTCTAAAATAGAACTATAAATAAAAAACTCCCCAAATTTGATATTTCTATTACTTTTTTTTATTCTTCAAATTGTCATTCAATGTGAGAGAAGGTCATAGTCAACTATTCAATAACAACCTTGATCTCTAATCTTAAATTTTCTAAAAAACTAGGGGAGAGGACCTAATACTTGAGCATGTTTCAATAGTTGTGATAGTATTTGTTTATATAATGCCCAATATTTTTATCAGTATTGGACCAATAGTTGTGACTTTAAAGTTGTTAGTGTTGATGATGACTACCCATAATTGAACAAATTGTATTCCTTTGATCTAAAAAGCAACCAATCATGTGATGCCACATCAACGCTCAATAAAACAGGTTGTGAATGCACAAGTATTGGTCTCACTTTTTTTTGGGCTTTTTTGGACACCTTGACAAAAAGCATGCTGATGTGGCCCTGAAACCTTAGTTATAAGTAGGGGACTTGCCAAGTAAGCTGCTGTAAAAAAATGGGAGTGATTTGAAATTTCCACGTAGGATAATTAGAAGCACAAATTTAGGGTGCTCAACTACTGGGTCCTCTACCCTAGTCCAAAACACTAACTTGCTCTAATACAACATTAGACTTGACTACGAAAATAACCAACCAACAAAAATTAGAAATGCCAAAAACAAGTACAAAGAGAAGATCAATATGAATAAATACTATTATTCTATTCAAAGATGTAATATGCAAAAGAAGTCAATAAATTGATTCATTAAAAGACAACATAACATATACAATTTATAGCCTCATAATTTTTAAATTATATAAGGATGAAAAAAAGAAAAAAAAGAAAAAAACAAAATGATTGCCATAGAGATCAATATTCACTAAGAGACAACATAATGTATACAATTTATAGCCTCATAATTTTTACATTAGATAAGGCTGTAAAAAACATAAAACTTAAAAAACAAAATGATTGCGAATCTAAAATTTCGAATCTAAGAGAACAAAAAGACAAAATTCTATGTAAAAAGAAAAAGAAAAAGTGTTGAAGGCATTATCCTCTCCTACAACTTGCCTAGACCGAGATTGGAACCGGTGACCACCCACTCTAGCGAAAGCACTTACGTCATATCGGTTCCATCAATTGGCGAGAATTTGTTTAAAGAGGAAAAATCATTTGATCTGTCGATGGTTTTGCCGTTGGAAAATGGATGGATTTGATAGTATGAAGAATTCTGTGAGCAGCACTGGAAGAAAACAATGTTTCTGGAACGCGTGCGTAATTAACTTCGCTGTTTCTGGACTGTTTTTATTCTATGTGTAGGCCTAATCTTTCTACAGATTTGTTCAATACAAAAAAACCTTCGCTGTTTCTGATTTTTTCACAATTGACCAGACACGTTGGTGCTTTGTCCTTATGTTATAATCAAAGCCGTCCACTTTTAGTTGTCGTGGCTGACCAGCTGTACTTTTCTCTCTCGATAGCTGTACAATTCTCAGACACAGAAAGAAGTGGGGTTAGAACCGATGTATGGTTAATGTTCGATTGCCTGTGTCAATTGAAGCCCCACACAGTTTATCGGATGTGAAAGGATCCATAGCCACTCCAGGTCCATTCGCATTTATCAGGTGGAAGGTTGTTTGGTCAAATGGGCTTCCGGATCATCGGGAGAATTGGAACATTGTGGACAGGGGTCAATTACCCTGGATTTGTCACAAAAGTTGGACCACTTAGTGGAAATTCACATGGTGTCTAATGCTTTGTACTGCTTTATTTCGGTTTGAATACATTTTTAGCCATTTTTTAGTCAAACAGTTATTAAAAACTTTCTATTTCATTTCAATAACATGAAATTATGCATGATTTTAAAGATCAATTTGATGACTATATGATTGTATTTAATTATTTTTTTATGTAAATATATAATAAAAAATATAAATTTGTATTATATGAAAGAGGAATAAATTATAAAGTTTTTCAATAAATAAATGTTTATTGGGCAATTAAATTTAACTTTTGAATTGAATCTTCGTGGCTTTTAAATGAGACTTCCTTAATATGCATAAAGTAAAAGACATCACATTATTGTTCAAGATGGATACAAATTGCTATGACGATGTGGACAAAAATAGGCTACATTTCATGGAAATCAAGCATTTATAATAATTGCAGGTATTTCACATAAATCTATCAAAGTATGAAATCATTTTTTTTTTTTAAACTTTACAATTTAATTATTGAAGTTTTGTGATGGGGAATTTAAGATTTAAGATTAAGATATTAAGATCATTAAATACAAAAAATCTCAATCAATTACGGAGATTAAATGATTTTTATTTTGATCAATGGATTAAATTAGATGAGACGAGGTAAGATAGAAACAAGACTAACGAAAGAATGAGGAAATTGATTCACTTTAGTTTGAGAGAGAAATTGCATTTTCAAATAATAGAAACATTATTTAAATGCAAAAGGAAAAGACAAATTAACTTTTTGATTAAATAGAAATTTAATTCAAAAAGTGAGAGAAAAGATGAGTCATTTAATTAAATAAAATTTAATTAACTTGTACAAAAAGTGAATAATTAAATAATTATTTAATTATAGTGGAAAGTGACATAATTAAATAAATATAAATTTATTTAATTATAGAAGTCAAAGATATTAGTGATTGATCAAAAGAGGACATAGAAGGATAAATTAAATTAATTAAATAATTTAGACTATTTAATTAATAAAAGACTTTAAGACATTAGATAATAATTAAACAATTAAGATTATTTAATTATCAAGGATGAAAAAAAAGATTTTAATAAAGTCAATAAAATAAGACTTTTATAATACAAGCCATTCCTGCAAAACTAAAATACTATTCTCATCTCCAAAATAATATGTATAAATGAAAGGTAGAAAGATTATATTTGAATAAAATGAAATGGAGTTTCATTTCGGTGAGAAATTCAAAAGAGGAAATGACGAACGTAAATATTTTTTAAGCCTTTTAATTCCTCAACATCTATCTCTAGGATACACACAAGGGGCTAATGTATAGTTTCAAATAATTTATTTGGCAAAGAAAGAAGGGATTGTAGAGTAACAATGATGTATTCAAATGTTATTTGGTTTTGGATTTGTAAACAATATAAATGTATAATTTTTAATCTTTAAATATGAAATATATAGTTTTAGTATAAGTTAGTTGTGTTATTGTTGATGATTTTTTGTTGGTTAATAATTGATATGTTATTTTTTGGAAGGTAGGTTATTGATTGAATATATATTAGTTCTAATAATTATTAATAAATACAAATTATTTTAATAAGAATGTGTTCTTATTTAAAATATTTATGTTATGAAAGATTAGTACACATATCATCAAATATTTGAAGTATTAGTTTTCAATGGTATGAATTATAAATAGAATCATGAATGAATTGCCTAACAACTGATATCCTCTCTTAATAAGTTATTTTTGTGGGCATATGTTTTTTAATCTAGATAAGTATAATGGTGCAAGAGTAAGATAGGAAATTATTTTATATAATTATTGACATTTTGAATTTTTTCTATGATAGATTATGTTTTTGTTTTAACTTTTCTTTATTAATGGATCTACATTGTTTGACTTTATTTTCATCTCTAATTCAATTTGATAAAAAGTGAAAGGAGAATTTTATGTTTTAGCTTGTGATTATTTATGATAATATTACAAAGTAATTTGTTCATTCCATTAAAAGTCACAAGAGGTGGTTTTTAAACCACTCTAAGATCTATATTAGTGTCATTATAGAAAATTCTAATTAATAGGAAGTTTCTTAGACCTCAGGTTGATAGCACAATAAATGATAGCATTCTTGTTAATGTATATAATAACATATTCATTGAGCTTTGAATCTTAGGTTTTTTCTCATTGATTTTGTCAATTATCATTATTTAAAAGTAGCTTGTGTTTTCTTAACCATAGATATTACTTAGTTATTTTTCCAAGTACACATTACTTCTTTTATGGTGTTAGTCTATGCTAAATTAGGTTAAATAGAGGGAATATGGTAGGAAACAACCTAAATTATGCATTAATGCAATATTTCTAGTGTTTGTTTATACCTCTAGTATGCTATGCATTAGCTTGTCCATTAAGTGTGATACTTGTAATGAATGTTTGTCAATATTCTATTCTATTGAAAACTAAAATCATTTCATGTTCTATTAGATAGAAAAGTTTCAAAATTGACTTGTAAACAACTTAATATTATCTAAGTAATATGTTACTAATCAAAATTGTTTGTGAACATGAAGATATTCATAATCAATCCTAGTAAAGTTACGTATGAAGATTTTCTTTTTGGTGGAAATAAATAAAAAATGTTAAAACTAAAAAAATAATTAAAGCTAAATTTTCTACATAGTTTAAATTGAATAACTATATACTAGAAAAATATACATGAATGTAGAACATATTGAAAATTTAAAAGTAGATGCAAAAAAGTGAGTTATGGGTATGCGAATTTAAGAACTTAGCAAAAATATTTGATAGTCTAGTTTTCCTGTGTTGTATTGGAGAGGAGGAATCTTAGACATGAGAGGAACATCATACATTTAAATGCAACATGGATTTAAAATTTATGTTAATAATATATAAATAAAGAGATAATACCCTTCTCAACATTGTATAATCTACCAAAATTGTATACAAAAATAGAAGGCTATCCAATACCTTATAAGAATTCATATGTTCAAGAAATCAAAATAAAAAATTGAATGTAGATTTAAATCAAACCAAAGTCAATGAAATATATTGGTGGTCTTTCCACTACAAACCTCGAAAGGCTTTTGATTAAAAGCCTTACAACATAACGTAGCAAATTTTTTATTAGAATGAACATGTTTGATGTATATTTATATACAATTTGGGTGATTCAATTCCACAATGTGTATTTCTTAGATCATATTTTAAAATAAATACATGGATTATATTTATTTCTAATTAATTGGAGCTATTGATTGAGATCAACATTTTTTGTATTTAGTCAAGTTGTAGAGAATTTGAATAATCTGCAACACACATACTACCACATCCACATTCCACTAAGATTTTTGTGATTTTTGAACTTTCTTTAAATATAGGAGAATAAAACTAATTAGAAAGGAAATTTCTTAATCGACTAGGTAAGAAGATATACATTGAGAACCATATGTGTTCTATGCATTAGTTTATGTGTTGGATGTTATGGCAATAATAACATGGATTTAATTTTCTCTCAAAAATATTATGTTGGATGGTATTTATGCATTCCTAGCTCCATGGTATGCACTCTTTTGGATTGAATCTACACCTCACACATTTTCTTTTTAGTCCTTTTTTAACTAACCACTTGATGTAGGGGCACCCCTAGTCACTCCACAATCTTGCAACTAATGAAAATTGGGGTCATGAATCTAGAGTCTTAAGGAGTTTGATCACAAAGGGCACATAGAATAAAGAGTTTACATAAAAGGAATTAGTGCACATGAGAGCCCAATTACAAGCTTGGGCATAAAACTTGGAGATTGCACACACGTAGAGTGCATGAGGGGCATGGAGAGGAGAAAAGAAAGTTCCAAAAAATGTGAATGAAGAGGACCACACAATAGGCCTAGAGATATTAAACACACGTGTCAATCATGGAGTAAAAATAAGTGAGAAATGCATAAAAAGAGAGCACACAAATATATAATCCTTACAAAAGGAAGATGGTGCACCAAAGAAGGATACATACACAAAGAAAGGTCAAGTGCTTGGTGATCCCACAATAATGTGTTCCACTTTTTGACCAAAGTGAGACATTTAAAATCAACATTTTAAACCAAAATTTCACTTTCTAACACCTATATCAACTAAATTGTTTGTAAGGAAGATGATGCACCAAAGAAGGATACATACACAAAGAAAGTGTGCAAAGAAAGGTTGAGTGTTAGGTGATCCCACAATAATGTGTCCCACTTTTTGACCAAAGTGGAACATTGAAATCAACATTTTTAGCCAAAATTCCACTTTCTAATACTTATAACAACTAAATTTTAAGAACTTGAAGATGATGTGACCTAGTAATTTTTGAGATTTTGTGTGTAGATTATAAATGTATTTTTTAAAAAACAAAGAAATAATTTGTGAATTTTTACATAACTTTTAATAACTTGTATTTTATAGTTAATAATATTTTAAAAAATGATGTTACTTTCATGCAACATAATATTTTTTATAGAAAGGATAAAATTATGAAGTTTTGAACATAGGTTCATAAAACTATAATCTAGTGTGCATACAATTTTTCATAATTTTTTGTTGCATCATTTTTTTATTAAATTTTTGAAGTGAGATTAATTGTAATTTAGACATAGGTTACTTTCATACATCATAGCTTTCTTTTCTTTTCTTTTTATTGTAATAAGGACATTAATACCTAGTGCATTTTTTTAATCTATTTAAATATTTTTTCATGTGTGAGGAACATAGACCTTGACAATTGTTGAAAAACCTATGTTCACCAAAAAATAAAAAATAAATATAATAATTAAATTAAATATATTCAAAATTATACTCATTAGAAAAATTATTTTGAGTGTTATCCTACAAATTATCTTGTCATATTCATTTCATTTGTTGGTCCAATCCAAGGTTGAAAAAAAATTGAGGAAAAATTGAGGCCTAAGGTGGAAAGGTCACTTTTAGGACCTTTGTTCAAAGGACCTTCGAGTGAATGTACCTTTTGAAGGTATCAAGGACCTTTGAGTAAATGCACCTTTTGACTTGGTATTCAAGGACCTTCAAATGAAGGTATATCATTTCCACAAAATAAATTAAAAAAAACCCTTCAAACGAAGGTGATTTCCATAAATGGAAAAAAGGGACCTTTGTTTGAAGGTCCCTTTCTATTGGATCATCCATTTCTATTGCTTTCTTGGTAATTTTCATAAAAGGAATAAAAATGATCTTTGAATGAATGTCCCTTTTTTCCATTTATGAAATTACCTTTGTTCGAAGGTTTTTTCATATTTTACACCTTCAAACAAAAGCGATTTTTGATTCACCTTCAAATGAAGGTACCTTCAATCAAAAAATACCTTCAAACAAAGGTATTTCCTATATTTTTCTTCCATTTAAATTGAAAAATCTAATGTCCCAAGTTTGGGACTCACTATTGTAGGTTTACCCTATCAATAAGCATGAAGAAGGGTGTGTGTAGAGAAGAATGCAAGGGAACAAATCAAGGATGAGATAAAAATTACTAGTGGCTAAAAGCTTTGGAGGAAATGCATGAAGTGCATTTGGGTGGATGGTAGAGAGAGAGAACACTCATGCACAATGCAAGAAGAGTTTGAATTACCATCCATGTGGAGGCTCAAGATGTGTCAAAATGAAAATGGGGATGTGGGGAGAATTAATATAAGCTACACTTGTAGGTGAATTTAAATTTGGGTGGCAAGAAGAATTTGGGTGGCAAAACAACCATGATTGGGAAATTTGAATTCCGAAACAAAATGCATATATTGTAGTCATGGGTGGAGTTTACTTTTTCTTTCTACCAAAAGAGAGAGTGCAAGAGAGTTCTAGATTCACAAATTAAACCAAATAAGAGTTGAATTCTTTGTTGTAAAACAAGGACAAGGTCCATTTTAAATTTGTAACCTTATACTTCCATATAATAAAAATAGTGGTTTTTTTGTTCTATGTGCTAATGTCCTTATCTCATTGTGTGTGTGGTGAGTCTCTAGGGTTACATGGTTAGGTATTGTCTACTCGGGACCTCAAACCCATACTACATCATAGCTATTCTGACATAATACAACTAAGTATATAAGCTGTAGTGATAAATTTCAACATAGTTTTGGATGGTGAGCCAATTATTTATGTTGGAAAAGTTTTGTTTAAAATAGCACACATGATTTTATTTACTAAAGATAAATAAATATGATGATTTTACCTAATAAAGGTGAGTAAATTTGACAATTACAAGATGCTTTTGAAGTCTCAAAATATTTTTCACATGAAAACACGATATTTTAAAACTTAGCAGCACACTGAATAATCTATCAACTAAATTTTAATAATTTTTTTATACATGAAAACAATGAAACAAAATATATTACTTCAATAATTTAAAACAATAAAAAATATTATTATTATAAACATTTAAAACAAAATTTAAATACTATATTTATTTTAAATGACTTTTAGCATATAATTCCCACAATATTTGATCAATTAACAAACAAAATGTATATTACAAAATTGCACGAAGGTGTGTGACTATTTTACTTTTAATGTGATATATTATGAAATCCATAAATTAATATGATTTTAGACATGAATTTGTGACAAACATTGATTAAAAATATTTTTAGATTCAATCATGTGTTTTTTATTGACCTTTTCAATCATACTCAATATTTATTGTAGATTCAATTTTCTCATCCTCAATAATTGATATAATTTAACACTCAATACAAACACAATCATATATGTTTTTTTTATCAACCTTTTCAATCACACTCAACATTTATTTTAAATTCAATTTTCTCATCCTCATA
>VDFB02250504.1:0-11314 GCA_007258455.2 Sequoia sempervirens
ATATCAAGGTCTTGTAAACAAAAGTCTTTCTAGGTTCACTTAGGATCACAATCAACATTTTCATCCATCCTCAAAACATCAATCAAATCCACTTCACAAACAACTCTTAGAATCTTGGAGAAATCCTTCATACTAGACTTTTGGAAAATCCTTTGAATCAAATCAAAATCATCTTGCTTGACTAAGTGTGTGTGGATGCATCCTTCTTCATACACTTAGTTAAATTATCACCTTGTGAAAAAAATTATTCCAAGACACCATATAACCTCTTGGAGTTTATGAGTTCATTATCAAGTCCAAAATCAAATCCAAATTCAAGTCCAAATCAAATCAAAATCGAAATCCAAAATCAAATCCAACATCAAAAATACAAAAGTCCTAAAGTCTAGTATCTCCTTCAAGGTTCTTAAGATTTTAATCATCCACAATCATCCACCTTTCATCATGTGATCACCATTCTTTGATCCTTAACATCTTAGACATTCTTTTTTGTACCTAAAGATCAATCCAAGGAGTTAGAGGTTCACCTCCCACATTCCTAAAAATTGATCCTTATTTTATGGTCGAAACTAGATTTCAACACAAGAAGAACATGGAGAAAAAAAAGAAACATCCACTTCAAGTGACTTGAGTCAAACTGTTCCTGAAATCAACCCCATTAGATCTAGCAATCCACCACTTAACCTTCCTCAACTTCCACAAGATCCTCAAGAGGAAGGTTGTCAAGTGGAAGACATCACCAACAATGTCATAGGGACGACTCAAGATGAAATCATAGAAATAGTCAAAAATCACAAAATTTTCAATGTGATGATGAGGTTGAATCCTTCACAATACATGTTAGAGCTACTAAAGGAAGGGACTAAACTCCCTTCTGACTATGATGTAGGAACTATTGTGGAGAAACTTCTTGGTATTATGCCATTGGTCTCATTCAACCCATCCCCCAACCCACATCATCCCTTGCTCCAACTCAACCTATTGTCAACAAGGGGAGCTCATTGCTTCATGTTCTTCAAACAAATCCCCTTGTAAATAACCAAGACTTGGATGCAAACACAATCTTGGGTCAATCTGTTCCTCAAAATATGAAACACCCATACATTTTTCTCATCTTTTATGACCCCAACAATCCATCCTCTGCAACATTGGCATATCATCTTAACCCACAAGTCTCTCCCCATGACTTCACAAGGAGAAGGTGGACTATTTAGACCATGAGGGATATTTGATCCCTCATCATCATCATCATCATTTGATCAATGGAACACACCACCCATCTTCCCACCATTTCCACCTCTACCACTAACATCCACACCACTTCTCAGTTTAGGGAAACCCCGTTTACCAATCCTCAATCAAAAAAATCAAAGAAATAATCCAATCAGGAATCAAACCATCATACCAAATCCATCGATCATGCCACCAATATCGCAACACCAAGTGGCACCAATCCAAACAACACAGACAATCAAAAAATCTCAAAATGTTGTCTCCCAAGGACCTATCATATCAACTACACCATCTACCACACAACCCCCTATCATCAATCCAACAACACCTCTCATGACAACATCTCACACCATTCCAAATCCATGACCACCACCACCACCAAAATCAAACATGGCAAACCAATACAATATCACATTGTAAGAAGCTCAACAAGCCTACCAAAAGGAACTTCAATAGTTTCAAGCTCAATAAGCCACACAAGTTGCACAACAAGCCGTTCAACAAGTGCAAGCACAACAAGTTGCCCAAGCTCAAGCTTTGTTGTAACAACAACAAGCACAACAAGCACAACAAGCTACCCAAGCTATGGAAGTAGCCCAAGTAGCTCAAGCTGCACAAGCCACATAAGGCCTGACTTTCCTAAGAATTTTGCAAGAAATGACCAACAAGCTCAAGCTGGAGCCAATGTCGGACTCAACAAGCACAAGCACAAGCACAATACCAAGTAGCTCAATAATAAGCATATCAACAAGCCCTGCAATGATACCAAGCACAATAGAATCAACCCAATTATTAGCCCAACAACAAGCATTGTTGGTACTAACAACAACAACAAGACCAACAATAAGCATTGTTGGCACAACAACAATTTCAGGCATACCAATAGGCCTTGGTCACACAACAAAGCTTGCAGCAACCTCCCACAAATATACAAAACACCCCACCTGCCACTTAAATGATTAGACCACCTCAAAACACATTCACCCCACGACCTGATCCAAAAAATGATGTGATGACACAAATCAAGTTGCTCTTGCAACAGGTGCTAGACCTCCAATCTAGAAAAACAATGAAAATTCTAAGCAATTTTTTCCCCTATCCATTCAACAGAAGCCTTACGATAGTACCATTCCCAAAAGGGTTTGATATCCCTAAATTTGACAAATATCGTGGGACGGGTAATCCTAAAGATCACATCAGGGAATTCCAAGTACATTTCATGGAAGTTGCATATGACAACACATATCTAATGCGACTATTCCCTAGAAGTTTTGTTGGACAAGCAATTGAATGGTTCTCTTGCCTCCCTCTTGGAATCAAATAATTCCAAGAAACCATGGATGCATTCATAAAGAACTATGCATTCAACATAGGAATGGATGTGAGTCTAGAGGAACTATCCACTCTTAAATAGGCTAAGGGAGATACATTCACAACCTTCATACAATGTTGAAGATCTAAGGCCAATAGGAGCAAGTGGGCCATGCTAGAGGAACAACAAATCTGCACTATCATTTCCAATCTTGAGAAAAATGTGCCCTTCCACCTAAAAATGTATTGCATCACCACGTATGACCATTTGATCCCCAAGACACTCAACATCGAAAGAGCCCTTATTGCACAAGGGGGAACACTCACATATCGAATATCAAGACAACTTCCCTTCCACGGTTATATTGAAAAACCCAGCACATGGTAGAAAAGAAATTTCACTAATGATGATGGTGTAGCTGATGTTGAGGTCATAATCCGTCAAAAAAAATACACAATCATAATAGCAGCTAGAAGGAAACAATCAAAACAGCATGAAAGCCAATGCGGTATCACAACCACCCAATAATCAGAGTCAAAATTTGAATAATCAAGATAGACCACCCCAAAAATGGAAAATTATTCCCCAAGTGAAATACCACGGCCAGCAGGGGAATCAATTAAATCCACGTCATGAAGAAGCTGGTAAGCGATAATCTCATTAAAATACCATTTATGAGAAATTAGTAAAAGAGCCCCAGATGAAACCACCATGGTACAATGAAAACCACCTTTATTATTTTCATAAAATCAAGGGACACACCATGACTAGTTGCATGAGATTGAAAAATATAATCCAAGACCTTATTGATGACAAAATCATAAATGTTGAGAAAAAAAAAAAAAATCAGGACCTAAAGATATACACGAATCCAATGCCCGATCATAATAAAGGGAATAACCATGGAAATAAAAATAATGGAAATGTAAACCATGTTTATGATCTTGTTGTCATATCCCTAGATGAATGGGTCACTGTTTTTAATGTCAAGGGAGCCAAAGCTGATTGTGGAGTCACCACACATGGCAAAAAAGTTACCATTTCTGGACCATCCCAACCATCTAAGGCATCCACCTCAAATCCAAAATATGTTCCCAATGGTTATAATGTCTTGTACTAGTTGAAAAGAACCCCCACTTAGATCTCCATCATGGAGTTGCTAAAGATCTCGCCCATGCATAGGGATATCCTAGAGGAAGCATTGGCTTCATCCACTTTCCCTAGAGATCTTGATGCTAAACAGTTCCAAGCTATGGTTAGACACATCACCACCCCACATCTCCTCACATTTTTCGATCAGGACCTCCCAATGCAACCATCTCATAACCAGGCACTCCATCTTGAGGTCTTGGTCCATAAAACAAAGTCAAAAGCATCTTGGTGGATGGGGGTACAAGTCTCAATATCTATTCTCTCAAGTTAATAAAGAATTTGGGGTTCTCTGAGGAAATCATTGAAAAAGGTAAAGGTATAATAATTAGGGCATATGATGATCAGGAAAGAGTGTCTCAAGGAACTATTCAACTCCCTATTCAAGTAGGGTCAGCCATCATGGAAACCACATGCCAGATCCTTGATCTTGATTTACCTTATAATATCCTCCTAGGGAATCTATGGATACATGGGATGCAAGTTGTCACCTCTACCTTCAACCAATGTGTCAAGTTTCCCTATCATAATCAAGAGGTCACAATCCATGGTGATCCCAAGCCATTTTATTACTATAAAATTATGGAAGCAAAGTATTACAAGATACCCTAGGTCCCAAAGAATGATGAAGGCCCTACCACTCCATATGTAGACCCAACTACTTTAGCCTCCACCTCTAAGACAAAGACACTAGCCATTCTTGAAATCTCTAAAATTAAAGTTATTATCCAAGACAATGGTTGTTGGGATTATAGAATGAAGAAGAGTGCTTTTGTAATAGGAGAGTTATCTCACTCTCCTAGGTCTCGCGGGAAGCCCCAATCGATTGAAACATCATCCCAAAATTTTAAAGCAGACCCATCTAGATTCAAGCGTTGGGGAGAAATAAGCTGAGAAGTGGTAGATGAAGAAGACATATGAAGTCTGCTATATCAAGATGAAAGGCGTATGCCTGATCTTCCCATGGATGATAGCAACAAAGGACTACAAATGATGCTTGGTATGGGCTATAACAAAAATAAGAAACTTGGGAAAAATTACAATGGTCTTCTAGTACCTCTCATCCATGAGAAGCATATGAGAAATCATGGCCTTGCGTGTACCCCTCCAAAAATAACCATACTTGGAAAAGGTTCCCTAGTGAGAAAAGTAAACTCTTCACCTCAGCTACCAGTATCCACAGGTTTTCCCTTAGATAACTTTAGCTTTTACATAACTAATGTGTGTAACAAGGACCCTATAATTGACTTACCCATGCTATTCGAGGATCCCTCCCTTCTCATGATTAGTACCCTATATTTTCTGTCAAACAACCAAACCCATGAGCTAAACTTAGTCTATCCCCAACTCATCAATTATGACCAAGGAGGACCACCAATTTTGGACACATTCAAAAATATTGAGGCTCTCGGAGAATTCATGGGATTATGGGGATACTATACCATCTTTGAGATCACAAGGCTAGATTTGACATTGAGTTGGATAGACATGTACCTATGATTGAATCCTTTTAATTAAGTAAAGATTTAAAATTTAAGAATAATATCTAGGTCTTTGAGTGAAAATACTATGGAACTCTCAAACCTGAAAATTTAGAAAAGGATTCATCAATGGTGAGATTTTTTTTTTGAGGCGGAGGGATGAAAGATTTAATATTTTTCCTTAAGTGCTATTCATAGGAGAGTAGTGATCTTAGCAGAGAAGTGCAATCCAGTCAACTTGGGAATAGAAGAAACACCACATATCACCTTCTATGTAGAATCACTTTTGATAGAAGAACAATAACTCCTAACTACTTTTTTAAGAGAAAGAAAGGGAAATTTTGCATGGACCTATGCCGACATGCCTAGCCTTGATCCAAAAATTGTGGTTCACCATCTAGCTATATATCATAAAGCAAAGCTGGTAAGACAAAAGATGAGAAAGATGCATCCACAAATAGCATTACTAGTCAAACTTGAATTACAAAAACTCCTTGATGCTAGCTTCATACGGCCAATTGAATATCCAGAGTGGGTTTCAAATCTTGTACCTATTTCAAAGAAGCCCATTAGGGATCCACATCTACACTAACCCGAGGAGATTTAAAAAAGCATGTACCAAAGGATGATTTCCCACTCCCAAACATAGACATGATTGTGGATATGACGACAGGGCATGAAATGCTATCACTAATTGACAAATTCTCAGGATACAATCCACTTGATAATAGGATGACCAATACAAAACAACTTTCACTTGTCCAAGACATATTGCCCTTTAGAATATATGATGACATTTGGGCTATTTAAGAGCATTAGGACCTACCTACCAAAGGGCCATGACACTAATATTTCATGCTATGATCAAAAATGTGGAAAGATTATGTGAATGTCATATTGGCCAAATCAAAGAAATGTCAATATCATATAGCGGCACTAATCTCCATCTTCGACAAGCTAGAAGAATACAAGGTTGGGCTCAATCCAAAAAAGTGTGTCTTCGGGGTATAATCAGGCAAGTTACTAGGATACATTGTATTTATGAGAGGAATTGAGATGGATCCCACAAAATTCAAAGCAATCCTCGAGATGGAGGCACTAAGGACATTGAAGTAGTTAAGGGGTTTGCAAAGGAAGGCACAACTATGACTAGTATACTTGAAATTGAGTTCGTTATAATTAAAAGATAATGAGTAAATTATTTAGAAAAATTAGGAATTTGATAAATTAATTGTCAACTTAAATTTTTTTTCATTAAAATATAAATTTGTTAAGTTGATTGTGGAGTTACTTTAGAAATTTGTTAAGTTAATTCTAGAATTACATAAAAATTATTTCATTAAAATGTAATGCATAATATAAGCAATGATACATAAATTATAAGGATCATGGTTTTAAAAGCTATCCTTTCTCCTTGTTTTTTGTGCCACAAAAATTAAATTCTACTATGAATTTTATAATTTTATTTCATTATAAACTTTTACACTTCCATTTTTAATCTTTAAAGTTTAAGATTAAGATGTTGTACTTATATCAATAATATCTATCTACAAGGTGATAAAGCTCCCAAAGTTTCATTCTCTTTAACCTTGAATTTTCCATAAATTTTAATTATAGTTCAAATTTTAGAAGTAATTACATCCATGAAGTATTTTTCTTGGATAGTTTTAATATTATTATCATCATTTTGTGGTTGATAATTTTATACATAAAAATAATAATATAAAATGTTAAGCTAATATAAAAAATAACTTGTGTGATTTGTATGAATTGAACTTGAAGCTAATGTCAACCCTAATAACTATAATCTTCATTGACTCAATAAAATTGTGATACATTAGTTATTCTCATATATGTCTTGAATTGATCATAATTCATCTATAAACTACATGACACTTGTTATAAAATAACACTTGCACCTATGTGAGGTTTAAGGAATACACCAAAAGGAAATTAAAAATAAAATTTAAATGTATTTTAATATCACATTTAATGAAGTACTATAGCAAATATAACAATAAAATATATAAAAATTAAATAAAGTATTACACTATAATTTCAACTATACAAGTCAGAGCTAATAAGCCCATGTTTGAATTCAATATCCTAATAAATGAAAATTGATGGTTGATATATATAGATTTAACTTTAAAAATATCTATCAATCTAAATTTAATGCTTGCAATATTAATACAATGCATCCAATTAACAATAAGGTGATAATGTTGAGCGGGATGGCGATGAGCGAGAGAGGGATTTTGAATTCATTGGGAATTTTTGAGGATGGTGATAGTAGAGAATATAAGGATGAGGATGATGCTCTTAGTCTGTGGGAGGTTTGGATGCTCCAACATATTGTGGTGGCTTCTGGGCAAGGTATTTTCTAGTTGTTTATTGGTTTTCTAGAAGAATATGCTTTTCTTGAGGTCTGGTCTAAGGATGCTCAGCTCCCAGTCTGGGTGTTTCTTCCTCTTGGTGGCCTATGGAGGATTTGTGACCTTTTTTGGATGCCTCTCAGGGGTTTTGTTGTGGGCTTCTTAGTTCCTCCAGCCCTAGTGGTGGAAGTTCTCCATTCTAGCTTCTTTGAGGTCTTGGCCTCTCTGGGACACGTACACTAGATTTACAAATAAGGGCTTGGCTCTGGAAAACCTTTTGTTTGAGCATGTCCTTGATGAAGAAGGATTGGTTGTGTGCATATATGTCTTTTTTGGGGATCTTTGCAGTCCTACAAGTTGTGTCATGGTGCATCTCCTCTTTGTGATCAATGGTCTTGTTGTCGCTAGTGATGGTGAGGCAGAATCAGGCATTGATTATGATTATGCATGGGTTCCTGGTAGTTTTCCACTCTTTTCTCAGCCGAGCTCAGATGATGTTGTTAAGTTTCATGGTGTTTTTTGCACGAAATTCCTACTGGCTAGTAGGGGGAGGCCCTTTTAGCCTCTCTGCTACTTGTCTTGTGTTTTCTTGGGCTTTGTAGGGCAGTGTGTGTCCTTGTTGTTCTATTTCATCCCTATCTGTTGCTCGTGTTTAGGGGAATTTTTTGTTTCTTCTTCATGAGATGTGATTTCCGGTGTGTTTTCCTCCTCTACCTCTTATGCCTTCGTGGGTTTGTGGGCTAGTACTTTTGTTTCTACTAGTCCTTGGCTTATCTTCTGTCACTTGTGGGTAGTGACTTTCAAGATGCTTTTGTCCCTTGCTTCCCAACACGGTCGGGTTTTTATTTTCCCTTGTTGGTGTTCTTGTGGGCCTTTGGGGTTGTTGTCCCTTTCATATGCCTATATTGCTTCCTTGCTTTGGGCAGGTGTTTTTGCTTCACCCCTCTTGATGCTCTGCAAAGCCTTTTTTATGTCCTTGTTATTAGTTGGTTTGGTCCTTCTTATGGACTCATGATCTCTAGTGGGTTTTAGGTCTTTAATACCTTGCTCTTCCTGGTTAGAGTTGGGGGATGGGTTCTTCACTATTTTGGATTTTCTCATCTTGGCTCTTGCAGGTTCCAAAGACTTTGTGGATAATTTGATTTTTTGTTACAAGGAAGTAGCTTTGTAAGTCTTTCTAGTGGTGGTGGGGGCTATGCCCTATTTTGAAAATGTCCATTTATTTTTCTAGAGTCATCAAGTATAGTTTTCTTGAGAATAATATCTCCAACAATGTGTATGATGGTTGCTCTACTTTTCTGCCTTGAGAGGATTGGGGTTTGTTTGAGGAGGAGGTTGTTTTGGCTCTTGTTGGAGCTAGTATCAAAGCTATTTTGTAAGGTTGGACCCATTTTGCATGGATGCATAGGTTGTGGTCCTCTCTGATGATTTGGATGCTCCCCTTTTGCATCTTATTAATCCCATATTGTACCTGATGCTTGTGTTGCCATGGGATGAGGTGTTTTTTATTACTACCAGAGTGTTGAATTCCTACTAGGTTTTACAGTTGGGGTCTCCTATGGAGGTGGAGATTGCTCCTATTGAGGTGGAGCACTCTCCTATAGAGGTTGAGATGACTACTTTTGCTGTAGTGGGTTGTTCCCTTTCTTTCTGCTAGTTCCTTTTGAGGTGGAGCATGTTTGTACAGGAGATTGGTGGCTCTTGTAGTTTTGATCCTCACTTCACCCTCTCTTTTAGAGGGTAGCTCACTCTTGTTGAGGTTGGTGTTTTGGATGAACTGGTACTTTAAGCTTGTGTTGGCTCCTCAGTGCTTTTTTTTTTCTCGTCAACTTCAAACTTGTGGTAGGGAGTGTGGTTGTGTTGGATTTGTGATTATTCAGGAGATATTATTTTAATGATGTTGCTATTTGGAAGTTGCTTCTTCATGGAGGCCTTGAAGTTCAAGTTTTCTTGGCCACTCGGGTGGTGGTTGTTGTTAAAGATTGTTGTTCTTACAACCTAATGGGTGGCTTGTAGGCCTGTTGTGCTCTTAATTCAAGCCTAGAGCTAGTATTCCATTTGAGGGGCTGGTGTTCTTCAAGTGTTGCTATTTGGGTGGTTCTTCTTTTGGGATATGCTTTCTCCTATAAATGTGGAAAGGCTAGTAGGTGGATGGAGGCTCTCTACCCCATTAGTGTTAATGTTGTTTCTAGTTTTGAAAAGGTTTTTGTAAGTAATAGGTTTGATGTGGGATGGTTCTTTGCTTGTTTGAGTTGGAAGAACATTTTTGCTTACCCACCCTTGGGGAAGTTGTGATTTTAGGCTTTGGTTTTGTCTGCTAGGTGGGTGGCCTATTGGCCTAGTTTATTGAGTGTAAGGTCTGTCCCAAAAATTGAAGATGGCTCTGCTTGGAGGGATTTTGTGCCCCAATTGGTGAAAATTAGGTGTTTTTTTGCTTTGGTAAAATGTGTGCTTTGAAACTTTTGGTGCTTAGGAGTATTGTCCTGGATTGCTATTTCTTGATAGATTTGTTATGGTTTCGTACCCATTGGACTATGGTTAATCTCATAAATGGTCCGCATACCATTTTGGGGATTAATATGGGTATTCTATTTTTGATTAAGCCAATAATGGTTTTGTGGGGAAAGTATGGTTTATTGGCCTATGTGCCTATTAGGCCTGGTGGTGGTTGGTGTTGTTTCCTAGTCTATTTCTCTATTAAGTTGTTCTAACTTAGTACCACAGGATCAGGGCCCTTCCCTTGCTTATCTAATCAAAAACTTTAAAGATATCTCAAGAAGAACATTAGAAGGAAAGTAACATTAAAAATCTCTAAAGACGAACATTAAATGAAAGTTAACTTCTAAAGTTAACTAAATTGAACTACAAAATGCATAGATGATCAACAAAAAACCATGAAAAATATAAACCAATTCATTTTTTAGACATGAAAAAATATAGAAAAATAACCCTTTTGACATAATTCCATGCATAATAACATTTAGACAAAATGTTGCCATGATTCCTCAATCTTTCCTTGATGTATAGTTAGAGTGAGGTCACACTTTTACATTAACTTGCATATATAACTTGGAAGCTAATCTACCACCTAGAAATAAAAATCAACTAAAATTCCCTCTAAGTGTAATGGATATGTGCAGAATCTTCATGGAAAAAATAGGCCCTTAAGTGGCAAAAAATTCAGAAAAATCAGAGTTAGGCAACTTGCCATAAAAAATTAATGAGTTATCTATATTATTTCAAAAATATGTAAGAATAGAATCTATGGAAAATTGAACGTAGTTTCTAAACTACTAGGTTTATTTATTTATTTTTTAAATCTACTTGGTGAAAATTTGAAATTTCAATGTAGTAGTACTTAAATTTTGGAAAAAATAAGAAATGGGTAATGCGTCTTACCACCTAACCCACTGATAAAATGATATTTTTTACAATATTTTTAGATATAAGTAGAGGACTCATATGCGAGATGTGATGCATATTTTTTTTGTAATTTATTTCCAAGTAAATAATTAATTATGAATTTTTTATTACAAATTTTAAAAATATAAAAACTCATATGTATGACCACTTTAACTTGGTCAAAAATTCATGATTTTTTTTTAATCCTATAGTATGTGAAACATAGAATGTGATGCATGTTTTGGATTCAAAAAATGTGATATCGTCTGAAAGCTATAGATGTTTTTCAGTCAACCTATCAATCAGGA
Organism: Sequoia sempervirens; assembly: GCA_007258455.2. Lineage (NCBI taxonomy): Eukaryota > Viridiplantae > Streptophyta > Pinopsida > Cupressales > Cupressaceae > Sequoia > Sequoia sempervirens. The sequence continues at coordinate 11,261 of VDFB02250504.1, forward strand.
CTTTAGTCATAATTCTAAATAGAAAATAAATAATAATTATTAATTAAATTCAAA
>VDFB02250506.1:0-25978 GCA_007258455.2 Sequoia sempervirens
ACATTCTTCACCACAAGGGGATGATGAGAGTCTACCCTAGGGGAATTTTGTTATTATGACACACTATGTATAGATTATTGAGCCTGCGAGCTCCATTTTTGGGATATTTCATGACTTTATCCTGTGACATTATACCTTTTTGAGATGATACTATATGATGATGTAGTTTTGATGCGGCCTACATGTGTTATGTGATGCTCTTTGATTTATGTATTATGATATGTATGATGTTGATTTATGATGTATCATGTATGTCCTATGATGCCTATTTGTGATTTTGATACCATGATGATGCAATGCCTATTTATATGAGATGATGATGATGTGCATAATGTTTTTAGTCAAAGATGTAATATTGATGATTATGTTAATGCAATGTTTGTGGTTATGTATATGGTTTAATGCTATGGATGATGTATGTATGGATCTAATGCAATGTTTATATGATCATGTATGCACTTATGTTTTTGAATGTCATAGGATATCATCGTGAGATGGATGAGAGAAGACGACAAGACTGATGAGAGAAGATGATCAGACCAAAAAGGAGAAGATACGAGACTGACGGAGATGCATGTTAATTCCTAGACCAAATCTTCAATACTTTACAGTAGGACTTTTAATATTTATTGCTCTTAATCATCATTGGGCAGACTGTTGCAATGGCCAACAAACACCAGGATATAACATAGATCAAGGTGTGCAAGGTCGTACCATTACGTAAGACAAATAGTCACATACCAGGATGATCATGACTCATACTAAGAGCGTGACTGCCCCAGTCTTTTTGTCATAGTCAACCACAAGCAGAAAAAGACAAGGACAAATCATGAAACGTCATTACTTCTCTAAATCTTGTTTCTAGGACATCCTTGAGAAACTAGCGGCATGATTGTCGAAATACAAAAACAAATAAATCCCTTACCATGATATGTCATTGTTTTTCTAAATCCTAGAATCAGGACCTTGCTGAGAAACTAGTAGTCATGCATGTCAATCGTCATGATACGTCGCTGCTTCTCTAAATCCTGCTTAGTGGGATCTCACTAAAAAACTAATAACATGATAAAAGACCAAAAGACAATTGTCAAGTGTTTGCCAAGTGTGTCTTGATATCCATTGTTCTGATGTCAAGATGTCTGGTTTAATAATGTCAAGATGTCGAAATGTTTAAAGTTTTGATGATCTTTGAAAAATGTCGAGAATTGGTGAATTCAGGAAGGACACATCCTGATTAATTCCGATGTCGAGAGGATTTGATCCCTAATAGTCGTAAGGGGTCCCTCGAAGTGATAACGATGCCTAGGAAGGACACATCCTAAGGCATAGATGACAGTTGGTTCTTCAGAAGGACACATCTGAAGAATACTGATGTCACGAAGAGTGATCTATAGATGTCAAAAGGATCACTCAAAATGTCGAATGACAATGGCGATGCCTAGAAAAGACCCATTTTAAGGCATAGATGACAGAGGTTATCATTCAGAAGGACACATCTGAAGATTTACCAAGGGTTGACAGTGTTGACAGGTTACAGCAATTTGACTTGTTTTGACCAATTTTGACTTGTGTTGACCAGATGTCGCTATTGTCATAATAATATGTGCCGATGAGTTTTGTCATGTTGCGGTAAATGATTGCCAGAATTTGCTTGATGAGTGTCGTTCGTTTGGGAAAGATTTGTGTTGTCTTGAAGACTTTTTGACATGTGTGCCAGTGTGATGCCATGAACCCTAATGGAATCCCGACCTAGTCGCATTACAAGGGCTCATCGATAGATAGCCTTACTCGTCATACACTTTCAAGACCTCATAGTTCGACATGACCAATGACTGTCTTGATGACCAAAAGATTGCATCATGATTTTATTTTGACAAACCTAAAAGAATTTGACCCTAATGTCGGGGATAAAATGTGAGTCTTGCCTGTAAGCAACAAGTGCTTAAAGACAAGCATCAGATTCGGACAAATGACCAAAGGCCGACTTGGCATAGTAGAAGGCGACAGAGATGACAGCATTTGCATTCTTGAGCAGTCGATGTTTTGTTAAGTAAGTTTTCTTCAAGGCGTTTTATGATTTTTAGGTCTTTTGAGGACATTTTGTAATGTTTTTGGTCTTTTTAAGGGCTTTTTGCGATGTTTGTATCTTTTTAGGACTTTTTGCCAATATTTTTGTCTTTTTGAGGACTTTTTATGATGTTTTGAGGTCTTTTGGGACTTTTTGAAATCTTTTTGTGATCATTATGTGACATCCGCTGCAATTGCATGATAAAGCATTTTCCCAGTCGGGTCAAAGACTTAGCCATTTGTAAGGAATATGGGCGGATCTTTGACTTACCATGATGGAGCTGATCATCGAGGACTTGATGTCAATCATTTATCACTATAATGAGTAGGAGTAGAATGTAGTGGCGATTTGCATAAACAATAAAGCGGAAATACCTTTCATCCTAGAGCCAAGTTAGACAAAATAGCCCAGGTAGATGGTAGTAGAGCAATGATAGATTACACATGAATTTTTGTTGCGAGGAGTTTTTCACCATAATTTACATGTCAAAAGCACATTTGCGGTTTTACTATTGAACAAATCATTTTTCTCTTTACTATTTTCATGATTTTTTTTTATTTTTTTTGGTGTCACCAAGATGCCTGTTTTCCAGGTTTTCATTAGGGTGACAATTTTTTATCATTTTTCAATTTTTTTTTGTATTTTATGGTTTTCAACTCAATCCTCTGATGCTATGCGTAGAACCTTTGGAGATGTAAACTGTTGATGGGTTCTGTCAATTGTTCTCCGTCTGGAGTTGCCAGCTGATAGGATCCAGAGCCAAAAGAAGATATGATAATATAGGGACCCAGCCAGTTTGGTTCAAATTTTCCTGGCTTTTCTCTGTCAGCTTAGTTCTTGGGGTTCTGCATGAGAACTAGGTCACTAATGTCAAACTTTCTGACCATAACCTTTTTATTGTAGCTACGACAAAGATGGTTCTAATATGCTTGGAGATGGTTCAGTGAATTTTGCCTTCTCTTCCAGCATTTCCAGCTTGTGCAAGCGTGATTGTCGATACTCCTCTTCATTAGTTAGACCCTTCAGGGAGACTCGTAGCGAAGGAATTTCAACCTCAATGGGCAAGATGGATTCAGTGCCAAAGACTAGGGCAAATGGAGTGGCTCCTGTAGGCGTACGAATACTAGTTCGGTTAGCCCACAGAGCAGGGTTGAGTTGTATGTGCCAGTCATAGCCAGCATCATTGACAGTCTTTTTTAGAATTTTGACAATAGTTTTTATTTGATGCCTTTCGGCTTAGTGGTTTCCTTATGGGTAGTATGGAGATGAAAAATGAACTGTTGGATATGAATCGCCATAACTTCATCGTCTTGGTTTTAAGCAGGGCGTTCGTTGTCGATGATGATGGAGCTGCGGAAGCCATGACCAAACCATATGAATTAAGGATGAATTTGAATCTTGCGGTAATATATGTCAATGGGATGGCTTCAATCCGCCGTAAAATGCTTTCGTTAGGTAATGATAAATTTATGGCCGTTGGATGAGGAGTTGGATGAATCTTACCCACGAGGTCGAGTCCCCATTGAGCGAAGGGCCAAGGAGAAGTGATGGGCCGGAGTTCTTGTGCTGGAGCATGGACCAAGTCACTGTGTATTTGACATTTGTGACAAGTCCTAACATATTCAATTGCATCTTTTTCCATTGTCGGCCAATAATACCCAAGTCTCGTCAGTTTCTTAGCTAGTGTAGGACCACTCGAATGAGATCCGCATATACCATCGTGTACTTCTCGTAAGGTCGTACATGCTTCGTCGGTGTCAAGACATCTAAGGAGGGTATCGTCGAAACTACGGCGGTATAGGGTGTTACTGATAATGGCATATCTTGCCGATTTCCAAATGAAGGACTTCCTTTGGTTATTGAATGGGAGTTCAAATGGAAGGTTTTGAGATTTTTAGGTAGTAAATGAAATATCTTGATACCAGGAGAGTTGGGACCAACAAGTTCGCGACCATTTCTGATTAAGGATATCATATCTCGTCAAAAGGATTATTCTAATGGGGAACTCAAATTGTGACACATTTTTAAGGTTATCCGAGGAGCCAATAGTAGCCATTGCATCCACCTTGTATTTTGTGCCTAGGGTTTGTTCGAAATGGAGTTAAGGTAATGTCGAGCTATCCACCATCCTCTTGTAGGAAACCTTCTCATCCTTTGATTCATAGTCATCATTCCTTAGTTGATACTTGAGGTGAGAGATCCCGAATACAAACAGCGTCTGAATTTTCCATTTTAATTTCCATCTTGAGACACATGAGTGCTTCATATTTGAGTATTGTTGTACAAAGGGAAGGTGATCGTGCGGCTTAGAGTTAGATCTAGTGTGATAAACAAGATTCAGTAGACATGACGATTGTGAGACCATCAAAATCGGCTTCCATGGTACGCGAGTTATGAAAATGGACTCATCGGAAAATCGGAGTTACTAGTGGATGAGTGGCTTGAATCGGTGCATCCGCTAGTTGATCTGCTATTACTTGCCCTTTAATTGCCTTGTGCTCAACATACTATATGTCATACTCACTTAGTATCATGACCCATTTGTGAATTGGCTATTAATGCCTTCGACTTAGAGATACTTGATGGATGAAATCTTAGCGACCGGTTGTGTTTGATGTTGAGAGCATATGGGACAGTTTTAGGATGCAAAGACAAATAGAGCATGCATGCTCAATGTTGCCGGTTCAACTCCATACCTATGGAGTGTCGCGGCCCGTGCCAATAGATTGCTCTTTCTTTTCCTTCATGATCATTTGGGCCAATAGTACTGATCTTTGAACTAGTAGTTGAGATGTACATAATTAATGGCTTTCCATGAATAGGAGGCATGAGGACTGGTGTTGACAGCAGGTAATCTTTGATTTTTTGGAAGGCCTCTTGACATTTATTCATCCATACAAAGGGGATACCTTTGCACAACAGATACTGGAATGGGTGGCACTTATCTGCCAACTGGGCTATGAAACGTCGAATAGATTGTACTCTACCTTGCAGAGTTCTAAGTTCACTGATTCCTCTGGGTGGAGGCATGTCTATGATTGCTTTGACCTTTTCCGGATTGACCTCTATGCCTCTTCGGGAAACTATGTATCCCAATAGTTTACCTAATGTGACCCCAAAAACACACTTCTTAGGGTTTAGCCAAAATTTGTACTCTTCAAGTCTCTTGAAAATTATGTCGAGTACCTTCAAATGATCTTTCCTTGTTTATTGAAGGATTTGGCCAATAGGTCATCATTAATCTTCCATTATTTTGTGCATGTAGCCATGGAAAGATCGTGGGTCATAGCCGCTGATATGTGGCACCTGCATTTTTGAGACCGAAGGGCATGACGTTCCAACAGTATGTACCCCATGGGCAAGTAAATGTCATTTTGTGCTGATCTTCAGGAGCAATGCGTATTTGATTATAACCAGAGAAACCATCCATGAGTGATAGCATCTCATATCCTACTGTGAGGTCAACTATGATGTCATTGTTTGGCAAAGGAAAGTCATCTTTTGGGCATGCTTTATTTAGGTCTCGAAAATCTGTACAGACGTGGATCAACCCATTTGTCTTTGTTACTAGCACCAGGTTAGAAATCCATTCAGCATAGTCAATAGACCATATGAATCCAACGTCTAGCAATTTCTTTAACTCGGCCTTGACCAATAGGGCAACTTGGGGGTGCATTTGCGCAATTTTTACTTGACTGGTTTAGCATTAGGTAATAGTGGCAGATGGTGCAGAACCAGTTCTGGGTCCAATCCTAGCATGTCAGCATAGGACCATGCAAAGTTGATTTTCTGTTCTATAAAGAATTTATGAAATTTTAGTTTCTCTTTGTCAGTCAATGATGCAGCAAATAAGACCATCTTGGGGTCTTCTGCAGTTGAAATGTTATCCTCTATTGTGTCCTTAATAAGCATAGTCGATTTCTCCTATTGCACGGGGAGAAAGTCCAATCCTCCATATTTGGGCACCTCAGAGGTTTTCACCCGCAGATACGTCCTTTATTTTTACTATTTTATCGTCAAAAGGTGTCTTTCGGTTTTCACCTAGAGATGTTTCATTTTTTATTTTATTTTTATTTTTGCGACTAGAGGACGGAGCAGTCTCGCCGAAGTATGTCGTGCAGTTTAAATCAATGGCGAATCCTGATTTGTGGTCCCCACTGGGTATGCCTTCTCATAATCCCATAAATTCAGCAATTGCCTCATCATTTTGAAATGTGTCCAGAACTGGTGGTCCTTGTTGGTCCCAATCAACTAGCTTAGGGTAAACTAAGGAGATGCCATCATTAATGCTGCCAAATTGAGGTGAGGATGCGGACAGCATGCAGATGGATTCAGTGATGTTGTAGATGAGATTATTATCATCCAACTCTACATCGGACTCTATCCAATATTCTCCTTCACTAGTGTCATATTCATTGTCAAAATAAGGAGTGAAGGTTTTAGAGCCCTGGTTGTCAATGTTGTCTGATACTTCGGATTGATTGAACTGAGGGGGTTCAGACGATGGGTGTTGTACATCATGGGAAGTGGTAATGGGATTTTGACTATTTGGTGCCTGTTCAATTTTGAATGTTTGCCAAAACTGTTGTTCAGAGGTTAGTTCCCCTGGTTCGACAAACAAATCATCAAGACAACAGTCACTTAGGGATCGTTCTGAGCCAAATTCCCACTCATGGGAGTCTATTTTGGTGAGGGTTTCCCTAGTAGTCTCGACACTATCTGAAGCATGTACTCGCTCATTTGAAAGTCCAGAGGTACGTCAATCGTCATTGTTAGATGATCCAAACCCTAATCCAAGATACTTCAGAATTTGAAAAGTTTCTATGGGTTCCCTTCGGCCAATTTTATTTTTTCCTAGGCCACTAGTACCATTTTAGCCTTTAGCCTTCATGATGTCATAGCCTTTGCCATATTTTTGGACTAGTAACGGGGGTAGTCTTACACCATCCTTATAGATCCATCCTGTAATGTCAGCAAGGTCTTCATTACTCATATCTCCCCACTTGATAAAAATTGTTTTTGGTGGGACTTTGAAAGTTTCCCGAGGTTCCATTCTGAAACATGGCCAACCATATATCTTTGGAGACCTGGGCATTGTTGTTATGATGTATGTTGTGTGTAGTTTGAATTCTTCGCAGCCAAGGTCCTGGATTTTGACAGTGGATTCAGCCTTAGGGATAGTGGAAAGTGGTGGTGTGGCAGAAGACGTGGATGGAGTGGATGTGGAAGATGACGTAAGTGTGGATGGGTCAATGTACATGGATGACGAGGAGGCAGGTGCTTCTCAGTTAATAGGTACTTAGTTTTCAGAGATACCCCTTAGGTTGGTACAATATTGGAAAGGGTTGGGGTCTCCATATATGGTTATTTTTGTGCCGTCAAATGGAAACTTTAGGCATTGGTGGTATGTAGACGGAACAGCTTTTAAGGCATGAATCCATGGACAGCCAAGCAAGATGTTATATGGTAGTTCCAAATCCAGGACCTGGCAGGTTGTGTCTACAATGATCAATCCCACTCTGATAGGGAGAGAGATAACACCACGTGAAGAGCGTTCCTCGTCATGGTATGCTTTGATCACTATACTTTTTGTTAGGTCTACGCATGCATCAGAGAACCCTAGAGCCTTAACTAGTTTGAGGGAGCATATGTTCAATCCTGCTCCGCCATCTACTAAAACCCGTCTAACTTTGTGCTTGTGGACAAAAGTTTCTGTGTAATGCGTCATTGTGGTTGGTTTTAGGTGATGAGTAATCTTGATCCAAGAAGGTGACGTGGTGAGGCGTAGTGAGATATCCCACCATGGTTTCAAATTGATTGACATCGATGTCCTTGGGGACCGACGACTTTAGCAGGGTTTTATCTAGGATCTCTTTGTGTGCAGGAGAGATACGAAGTAGCTCAAGTATAGAGATTTGCGCAAGAGTCTTTCCTAGCTGGTCAATGAGGTTGAATTGACTTTTGGGTTTCCATTGTTGTGTGGTTGGGACAGGTTTTGGCTATTTAGCAGATGGGGCAGGTTGTGACTATTTAGTAGATGGGCCCGGTATGGTGATTTTGGCTTGTCTAGCGGGAGGTGGACCAGCTATAGTGACCTTGCCACTTCGAGTAGTAGCATTACATTGGGTTGCTCTCTTGACCGTAATGGTATTGATGTATTCATCGTTAGTTCGGACATTATTTATAATTGGTCCACTAGAATAATCGTACTTGGCTCGAGAAAAGTTGGCTTGATTCTGTGGACCTAAGGTGGAAGCATTATGAGAACCATGGTCCTGCAGTGGATTCTTATGGATAGTATGATCTGAATTGGAGGTGAATTGTGATCCACCTACTTTGATGGTACGAATTTTGATAAGATCTTGTATTAGGTTTTTCAATTGTCGACAGTTAGAGGTTGTATGCCCTTTTGCTCGATGGTATTCGCAAAATGCATTGTCATTCCACCATGCTGGTTTGAATTGTCATGGGTCATATGGTTTTGGTTCTTGAAGTATGATGACCCCATGCTGGAGGCATTTCCTAAGGACTTCTTCAATAGGTTCACCCAAAGGAGTGTATGTGCGACCCCTAGGAAATCGTCTCATCTGACGGTATTGTCCTTGATTGTTTTGACCGTTCAGATTGTTTGAAGAAATATTGGGAGGTGTCAATGTCGTTGTTGGTTTGTTTTATTGTTGAACCCCTTTTAGGGCCAGTACATGACCCATGGTGTTTGCAGTCTTGGCGTCAACAACACCGTCATTTGTAATGTGCTTATTTTTAACCCAATATTTGTTTTTGTCGGCAGGTGGATTGACCTTTGTTTTTTTGGGACCGTACCTCAGTTCTCCCTTTGCTATAAGGGCTTTCTCAATCTGGACCCCTTTTTTGACTAAATCTGTGAAGTTTGTGCAACAATGTATTTGCAATGCAAATTTTAGGGGCCCCAGAAGTGTTTGGACAAACATATCAACTTTTTCTCTTTTGGGGATGTCAATGTGATATCGACTAGCGAGGCTTCTCCATTTTTGAAAGAATAGGATAAATGTCTCACCGGAATCCTCTTGCGTGAGATTGCACAAGCTAGTGATAGAGGTATCCATGTCGATGTTGTATGCATAATTTCTTATCAATTTTTGTTTAAGCTCATCCCATGTCTGGATATCCTTTTGAGTTGAAAACCATTCAAGGGCTTGACCCGCCAGACTTTTAGAAAAAATTATCATCAAGTATGTTTGTTCATAGGCGATGTCCATACAATTGGTTGCAAATTTGTGAACATGCTCAATGGGGTTTGTCTTGCCTCTATATTTTGTGAAGTTGGGTGACACATATCCTGGCAGAAATGGAGGCATGTATAAGCTCATGTCAAATGGGTATACATTTAGATCATATGATATTTCTGATTTCTTGCCTGAAATGTATATGTTTGGGATAGTTTTCTCTACATCCCTCAATCGCATTTGTAAGGCATCCATAGCAGGATTATTTGGGGTCCCGTGTGTTGGGTTGACTGGTACACCATGTGTTCCTGTTTGTTGTGTGTGAATATTGGTGTATTGGGGCGGTATGGATTGTTGTGGTATGTATGACGTGTGTGAATTGACATGTTGTTGGTATTGGAAGTTATGGTTGGATGCATGTTGATGAGTATGAATGTTAGATGAGTAGGTTGGGATGTGTCCCCCAGCCATGTGTGTCGTTATTTGGGGGATGTTATGACCATGAATGTTATGATGTGTCAATGATGTCATGGGTTGTGTTACTTGGCCACCTTGTGCTAATTGTTGCTTTTTCCTAAGAGGAATGTTTGTGTTTGTACCTTGGGAGGCAATGACATTTGACTGTGTTGTCGTGTTAACATTTTGTTGTTGTCCTTGGATAAAGATACGTCTTGTGCCTCCTCCCGAAGGATTTTGTGAAATACCACTGAGTGGATATGTTGAAGTTGTGCTCATGGTAGTAGATGAAGCTGTCAAGGGGGGATTGTTGTGACTTGATGATGCCCCCATGGAATTTACTGTCGTGGCATTTACTGTAGTGGTATTTGTGGTGTTGGGGGTGTTTGGGATGTTGGAGGTGTTTGGGACGTTGGGAGTGGCATGTACTGTTGTTGTGGTGCCAAAGGAAGTATTGCTCATAGTGTTTGGAAGTTGACCACTATGTGACATGTTATGTGCGTTGTTAACATTAGGGTCTGGAGGAGTTAATTGTATCATGGTAATGTCAAATCCTTGAGGTAATTTGGCTCCTTCACTCAAGAGTATAGCCAAGAATTTGTCTCTGTCATGACAGACCACTGTTTCAACAAATTGAGAGGCCTCTGGGTCTTGTGCTATTGCCTCTAGGTTTTCCTCAAGTATTTGACCATATTCATCTCTTTGCAAGAGTTGTTCAAATGGGTTGTTTGATGAGGATTGCGTTGTCATTGGAGGTTGATTGTTTGAATTGGAAAATGGATCATAAAAGGTCAAGTTTGGGTCATTTGTAGGATTATCGACAATGGAAGTGGGGTCTTGTCCAAGGTTTGCCATTTGTCGTTGTTTTTGGAGCCTAGTTTCCACCATAAATGAGATTGCTCAAATGTGAATGACAATTAATAATGATGATACTATGCAAGGTCTAAGCTCAAAATGACGACTAGGATGACTAATGTTTTTTGGATTTTTGTGAATAGGATATGCAATATGCAGACTTATAATGCAATTTAAGACAAGGGTATCTAAGCACTTCTAAACTCAAACTTTGTTTTCGATTTTGACTATCAAAGGACTTTGTTGAAAATGACAAGGTGACAAGGTCTAAATGACAAGTGAGTTTTCCTAACTAGACTTTTGAGTTGGAAAAAAAAAATCTCACAAAAGAGGACAATGACTAAAAGAGGGGGTTGACAACTTAGTCCAAAAGAGCCTAGTCTCGAAAGCAATGATTTTGCAAAGTGTGCTAATATTTTCCTAATCATAAGTATGCAAATATGAACCTAAGGATAACCTAATGCCAAATGTATCTAACTAAAAAAAATGGAGGATGAAACCTATGGTGACGAATGCAAACTAATGGTTGAACCTTTGAGAAATTTCAGACTTGGTTTCTTACAGAATCTCCTTGGAAACAATGTTTGACAAATGGTCGACAAGTTGAACACCTCAGGTTTTGAATATGAAGTTTTAAATTTTGACAGGCAAATGCATCGTTTGAAGCTGCAAATGCGTCATAGTTTATCAAATGCGGTTTGTTTTTGCGATTGTGGCTTTTGGTCTGTCAAATGCGACTTTGTTTAGCATATGTGGCTCTTCAGTGTTCAAATGTGTCACGACGCCTACAGATGCGGCATTCTAAATGTCAGATGCGGTTTAACAGAGCAATTGCAGTGCAGAAAATCAATTGCGGTTCAACAGATGCGACTCAGTTTAGTTTCAAAATGATTTTCTTGTCATTTTTTATGGCAGTTTTGATCTGTTTGGTGAATGTTTTGTTTGAACTGTGATAAGAACATAAAGCACTTGACAAACACAGTGTTTTCAATGTAACCAATCACACATCAGATAAGCACAATCCTAGGTTAGGCCAGGATAGTATTTGCTAGATTCCATGTGGGTTTCCCCAACCGCATATCTGTAGCATGTGAATTCAAAAGCTTGGCTGCACGGGCTCCCCCTTACAGTGCACTCTCTTCTCAGGCCAACCAAGCTTCCAATCCCCATGAAACTCCCATGGCAGATTGATCACCTCTACTACAAACTGCGAAAGTGTGGATGCCTTCACACCAACCGATGTTGTGCTAGCAAATAGAAGGTTTTTGGCTTTCTATACAAAATTTGTTAGTTCGGGATCCCCATTCGAGTGGCCATACAGGGGGCAAGAGATTAATCACCATTAAGGTGGCACTCCAGCTTGAAGAGGTTAAGCTCAACAGGGTTTAAGGGAGTACAACTCCGTCCGTATGACACATCCACACTCGCAATCTTAGGTTTTCCCTTAAGATTTACATTTATATACCGGTCGGGGGTAGCTTGGCTTTAGCTCCATTGCCAGTTTGAGTCACATTGGGGTGATGAAATCCCTAGGTAGGCCCAATTTCTAGAGTTGGTAACCGTTTCTCTTACACCCAAGATCGCCTAAAAGCGCAAGGGGAGAGGATACTTCAATATACCAAGTCAGGGTAATAACAGATAAAAATGGGTCTGGTTTTCACCAAGTGAGAGCATACTCACCTACCATTTTGCAAACACAGTTAAGCAAAGTAGACATAAAAGTTCCTTTTATGTGCACCAAAATTAAATGTTTGCTAATCTAAAAAAAAAGAACAAGCACAATGTTTGTTTTATTCCGTCTTCGACATTCGAATCTGCAAACAAAAGATTAGTAGTTTCTTTATGAAATGATCTTTGACACATGAATAATAACCGCCACACGCTGCAAACGAAGATTAGTAACACAAAACCCTAGGCTAGCTAACATGCAGGAATGAAAAATTAGGAAATCAGAAGACCATAAAAACCAAAAAAAAAATAGAAACCAGAAAACCCTAAAACCCAAAAAACCAGAATGTCAAAAATGAAAGAAAATCTTTACCAGTCGAATGCAGCACGACAGAGCGGATGCATCGTTCAAGACTTCAAATGCGGCTGAATATGTCAAATGCGGCTTTCTAGATCTCGATTACGGCTTGTCAGAGTGATTGCGGCTCTTCTGTTGGCAGATACCTCACGACACATCAAATGCATCACGATGTTTTTAAAAAATGGTTGTGTCACTCCGTACCTGTACCTGCAAAATGGCAGAAAACACAAAAACCGTATAGAAATAATAGCAAATAACAAAGTCGTGTTCATGTCATGTTCACCAAATGTATCAATGGAAAATTAGATTGTTAGATTATTAAACATCATCAAAATCCAATGAAATAACAAAGCACAAAGGAAATAAACATGAAAATAAAAGGAACAATGTTACCAGAAATCTTCATCTTCCATGGTTCACCTTTGTTACACCTTCTAGTTTGCAGCAAATCGAATGAGGCACTCAGATTTCAAATGAGCAATCTAAAGTAATGTCAAATCCCTATGCAAATGTTGAAGGATTTGTAAAATTGTGCCTATGTCTATGCCTATGACTATGATTGCCAATGCCTATGCCTAATAATGCTACAACTTGATCAAATACAAATAATAAATATTGAAATTGCTATGAAATCTAAGTGTGCAAATGCCTAAAATGTAATGTGTTTGTGTGTAATCGAAAAGTGAGAGGAAAATGACATTTTTTGTCATTTCAAATGGATGGGCGAGATCAATTCTAAGAAAGACCTAGAATGAGAGGTCCAGATTAAATCTGAGAATCCCTAATCAGGGTTAGGGAAAAATCCTTAATCGAACGGTCAGAATAATATCTCAGATAATTGGATCGACGTGGAGAATAAAAAGATAGTCTGATTTATGAGATTCAAAAAATCAAGAAGATAAGATTTGGACTGAAGATTCGATTTGGAAAATCAAGAATCTGCCCAATTACTTGATTTTTGGAAGAATAATATCTTTTTGAATTTAATTAATTCAAAATGATAATTTTGTGTGACAAGTAAATAATCTTTTTCAGATTATTTACTAAAAAGAGTGAAAGTTAATAAAATGAAATCATTTTAAATATTTTCATTTATTTAAAATGAAAGAAAAGTGAAATTAGTAATTAAATAGTTAAAAATAATTATTTAATTTGGAAGATAAGACTGAATAATTAAATAAATTAATGAATTTATTTAATTGCGACAATTAGTGACATCAAATAAATAAATGAAATTCATTTATTTAATAATCAGGAAGAATTAATGGAAAAAGGAAATTAAATAAATTAAGAAATTTATTTAATTAAGGGAAAACTTAGACAATTAATGGCGTATTTAACAAATAAATGAAATTTATTTATTTAATAATCATGAAGAATAAAAGGACATGAATTATTTAATCAATAGTCGAATGTGGACCAAGGACATAATTAAATGTATTAATTATGCTAGGACGAAAGTGGTAGAAATGAAGCTTGCAGGCCTAGGTCATTTTTAGGTGTCTACACCACCAGCTTCCCCATATCATACATCCAACCATTTGGAAAAGGGTGAGGCAGATTCCTCTATCCATACCACAATCAGAACATTTCTAAACCAGTGAGGGGAACCCTAGCATCGACAATGTTGGAGCAATTATACACTAACCCCTCCCCCAGGATTTTCCCTTGCATCAGAACCAATCCCTTCCTTCTATCATTCGTTGACAAGGGCAATTGGTCCAGGAAATCATCATATAGGTTTCTTCTTAGATAATCAACATGGCCAGAATGTTGCTTTGGCGGCGTCATCTCAGACAAACTAGGGCTTCCTTACAACATTATAATTTAAATAGCTAGGACTAACCAAAGATAGAAAATTACAGAACAAAATACTGCAATTTCTCACAATCTACAATTAGACTATAGCCCTAACACGTTTATCAACAAACTCACTAACAAACACAGCTAATCCTTTCCCAAATGTAGAATGACTAGGAGGCACAGAAAACAAACTCACGGCTTTGTTTGCAGAAATTCCAAATTCTGACTACAAAAACTCACAATTCCACCTTCGGCTCTGAGACTGCTCCACAAAATACTTGAATGCTTTGTGATACAAACAAAGCAGGAAAATTGATTTTATGTGAATCAAATTGTGCTAGTAAGTGTCTCATTTGCCATTAAAGCTCACTCGCACGTTGCACGAACAACTCCAACCATATTTGATGCAAATTTAAATCTTAGTCGTCAATCCATCAGTTCAATCAAATCATCTAATGGCCACCTTCAAAACAAGTTGACATAGTTGCCAACATGGTAGTAAAGGGCCCACCATACTATACGCTGTGAAGGAAGTCCACGTGGTGGTTGCCCTTGATATCGCAATCCTACAACTTCAGATTGCGCAATGGCGGGCAACCATTGATCTTGAACATCGATGATCTTGTTCCTTTAACGCAGTCACCAACCTTATCGTTAACCCTTGAGTAGCTTTTCCATCAAGATTATAACATATCCTTTGATTTGAAGCATGTGCATTTTAAGAGAATTTTAGTTACCCGCCTTTTAATGTACTAAGGTTAGATAGTATTTCCTTTTATCTTTTCGGCTTCATCAGATGAGACACGTGGCGCCCGCCCATGATATCGTGATCTTGCAATTTCTGATCGCGGGATGGCGGGCAACCATTGATCTATGATAACAATTGATCAACGGCATACAAACTCATCTCCATCGGCTTCACCAAGGAATTCCACATGGCTCCCGCCCGTGATTTCGCAATCAACCAAAGCACCATCACAGGATGGCAGGGAATGACCCAGATCAAAAGGTAATTGCTCAGCGGTAGCGCAAGCTTGATCCCCCAGATGGGACACGTGGCACCTGCCTGATATCGCGATATTGCAATTTTGGATCACAAGATGATGGGCAACCGTTGATCTCTGATAATAATTGATCGGTGATGCACAAATTTCAAACCTCTGCAAAATAAAACATTCATTAAAGGATAAGGGGACATCACTAGGCGGATGGAAAACAACGACATGAGTTATTTTAAAACTATGAAACACAGGGCCAACCAGGACTTAGGAAAATAAAACCCGCGAAGGAAAATAAAATATTAAGACCAAAGGGACCAGGCCTAAACAAATCGATATGGAAGCGAAGCACAGCGATAGATCCCAACCAAGGCGTAAAATACGGGGTTTAATACGAAGAAAAAGCTAAACCCCAACCCTAGAAATTTTCCAACACCATGAAAGACCAGAGACATAAAGTAGGGCATGAATGAAAAACAAGGAGCAAAAATTTTAAGCTCCACCACCTTGCATGTGCTTGCATTGTTGTTGCATGTTGTTGCATGTTGTGGTTGTCGATTTAAACTCAGTCACTAGGGACTTGTGCATGTTGTCAATTTTAGTTTGCATGCATGCAAAGACTAAGGGATTGACACATGAAAATATTAGACGCTCATGTATGAGAAGGATATATATTGATGGCTTAGTGCATTTTTAGTAATGTGTGATTGTAATATTTGTATATCGTTATATTGTCGGATTCACTCTTGTGGATCTTATTCTATAATAGTTTTTTATTGTAATACAATTGATATGTGTTTTGGTGTGTGGTTTTTTTTCTTGAAATGTTTTTCCCATGTAAATTCTATGTCTTGTGGTTTTATGTTTAATTCTGAAAAATAATTAGATGAATGTGCATTCTTAAATGAAACTATAAGTGTTAAAGGATTTGAAACAAATTTGTGCAACCCTCTCCTGATTTATTTGCATTAGGAAGGTATTTTTTGCACTCTACTTTCCTTTCAAATATTATAATTTATATGGACTCCTTATAGTTATAATATTTATCATGTACTCAACCTCTATAGTGGATAAAGTGATCATAATCTATTGCTTACTCATCCAACTCATTAAACTACTAGATAAGCTAAGCATATAGCCATTGGTAGACCTTTTGCTATGAATATCCATACCCAATATAAATAGACATAACCTTGAATATCCAAAGAATTACATATCTATTAAGGTATCACCTCCAATATGATAACATATGAAGTACTCTAAAGTACCCTACAAGTATTTGAAGACCCTCTTTACTTTTTCCCAATGATCCTTTCCAAGATTAGCCATAAAATAGATCAACGATCTCATTACTCAAGAAATGTTTGTTCTAGTGTAGGCCATAGCATAGAAAGGATCCTAACTATAATAGAATAAGGTACAACACTCATGTCCTTCATATCTACAAATTTCAAGGGACACTACCCAACTAAAAGTTTCATTTCTAAGGAGCACTCACTAGTTTGTTGTCATCCATATTGAAGTGCTATAAAATAAATCCAACATATTTCCTCTAAATCAACCAATTTTATATTAACTTTTTTGTTGTCTAATCTTCATCCCTATGATAAAATTAGCAGGTCCTAAGTCTTTGATTTTAAACTATAATGAAATTTGAATTCCAAAGTCCCCAATTTCATACTATTATCATTACTATCTTCAAAGAAGGTAATAAGGTGGTTGATGCATTGGCTAATGTTGGGATACCTTGGACCTCTACCAGGTGTTGGAGAAACTTTTATGCTTTCCCTACAAATGTGAAATGGTTGATCCTTGAAGAGAAAAAAATATATATTCAAAATGATGAGTGATGATTTGCTTAATGTTGGATTTTTAATGTTTACTCTTACCATCATTCTTGGTAAGATGACATAGAATGGGTTTGAAAATGTGGATATGAACATGTGGACCCTCTTGGCTATGTCTAACTTGTACCATTTTCTTAGAAGGAATGAAATCTCTTGCGAAAGAAAAGAAACGTGCATTTTGACACCCAGTTTGCATGAGGCTACTTATCTTGATATTAATGAAACAATCAATATTTGACTTAGCGAAAGGGGAAAATGTTAACTCGTCTATCAAAATCAAAGATAAATAATTACATCTTAATTATGGTTTACAAGATGACTATTACCAAATCTCTCTTCATGATGTCCTCTAACTATGTCAAGCTATTCTCTTCCAACTTCAAGCCTTAAAAAATGACTATTGGTGCATGGGAGGATATCCTCACATTTACTCAAATCAATACAAAGGTCACTTCTTACTATTTTCTTGGGAATGGTTATCATCTTATTTATTCATTTTGGGTACTTTCAAAACCTTCATTCACTCTACTCCTTACCGTCGCCTATGTCAAAGTATTCAACTTACCTTGATAACAATAATGGGTGGGGATAGGGTAAGGACTGATCTGGGTTCTTGTGAGGAATTCCAAAAAGATGCCCTTGTGTGGCATATCTACGTTGAGGGTGGTTTGGCTCCTCTCATGGAAAGTCTCCATGGCTATGATAAGAACTTTTCAATCCAATTTGTGAATGGTTGGTGCCATTGCTAGGTTAAGTTGGGGGGGAATCTCCTTTGAAGTTAGCAAGGATTTTATTGCTAAGGTAACTGAGCTCTCTTGCAAGGGGAAAAAATGGAATAATCACACTAAGGTCCACTATGTGGATAGCATGCATCAATTCTTCAAGGAGAATGAGCAATCTATTAAGCTTCATGCAGGCTATGATAGAAGCAAATTGTTGATGCCTTGGTAATAGGTTTGTCTTGTGCTTATGAGATATATTACTCTTGAGGGTCATTATAAATGTTTCTAATACTACCATATGCCTCTTCTAAACCACTTCAAGAACAACCTTCTTATTAGAAATCATTTTTTCCTTCTTTTGTCTCTAGAACTCTCAGTTAAGGAGGCTATTGAGATTGCCACTAGAAAGCTTGAAAAACCTCTTATCCCTCTGCATCAAGGTCTTATCCTAAGGTTTTACCACTTTCACATTACAATCTACCTCTTGAAGCCCATTCACGCGACCCTTATCAATGAGGAGCCTGAGATAAATCCCCCCAATGAAACCCCCCAAAAACCCTCCATTGCTGCTAAAACTAGGTCCAAGCCCAAACTCAATCTTTCTGCTAACCAAACTACCCCTAAAACCAACCCCAAACCTCTGGTTAAAAATAAGAAAAGAAAAAATAACCCTATATAGAATCAGAGAAATATAGTGGTGGGGTTGTGTGAGTTAAAGAACACTTTTGTCAAAAAGGTTGGTAAGCAAGAGGTAAAGACAAACCCAAATATGAAAAATAAAAACTCTATCTTCTTTTATGTGGAAGAAGCTAATTCAAAGGATGAGGAAGGGGAAGCTAATACTAATGCTACTAGTGATGAGGATGCCATGACTACCAGTGAACCAGAAGTTGGTGTGGAATTGGTTAGTGTTAGAATATCTAATAGGATAATTGGTAAAAAAAAGGCAAAAGGTTATAATAGATGAAGAAACTTTGAACATGAAACCAAGTAGGAGGACGACAATGAGAATATTATGGAGGATTTGTATGACAACATTGATGGCCCTAGTCACTTCCCAAAGCTCAACAAGATGATTATGGATGACTCTACCCCAGAATCCTCCACTCATTTTTTAGGGAACGAGGATGTTAGCAATCCTAGCCATGATACTGTTGATGATCACAATGATTTTTTAGCTCAGTTGAGCACATTGGAAAGGAATTTGAATCATCTCACCCACTTCACTATTAAGATGATTCACTACTTTGTCATTACTCTATTGTTTGTGTTGCAGGACAAGAGAAAGAAACATGACCCAGACATCGATCCCAACTCCAATCGAGCAAAATAGGATGTTTTCAAATTCTTCGTGGAGGAATGGGAAAACATATCTAAGTAGGGGTCTGGGGGTTATCTTCTACTTACTCCCTTTAGCAGTGCTTTCATTTATCTGCTATTTGTTGTTTTTGTTATCATTTTTTTGTTAATTATGTACTATTGAACTTCTACCCTAGAGGCATTATGTGTTAAGGGTACCAAACCCTGTAAATGTTGCTTATTTTATCAAAAACATGTCATCAACATACAAAGTGATAATAATAAAATAATAATAAACATATTTATAATAAACACAATAATTAAATTTAAACCTAATGAATCGCAACCCCGAGACATAAGAATCATTTTTTTAGTACAACATTCTAGTAGACTATTTGAGATTGTGGAGTGACTTCTTCAATCAATAAATTAAATCCTTACCCTTTATAATGTAGTTCTCTAGTCATGACATGTACTTCTTCCTTTAAATAACCATATAGGGAAGTTTTCTTCATGTCCATCTATTCAACCTAAAGATCAAATGTAATAGCATAAGTAACATAATCTAATGGATTCCAACTTAGCAACAGAAGTAGAAATCTTACCAAAATTAATTCCCTCAACTTCTAGGAGTATTCTTTTTCACTCAAAAATGCTTTCTACTTTCAACACTACCATTTAAACTAAACTTCTTGAAAACTAACCCTTAGGAAACTAAAGTCATGGTCAACTTACATGATTCACAATCATTCATTTGCATTTCCTCCTTCGTAATGCCAAGATCATAAGTGTTAGTACTCAAATAAAATTATCCCTTTCTAATTTTCATCACTAATGGGTGGACCTCTTCTATGGCTAATGTGGAGGTACTTCCTCCTCAAGTCTCAAGGAGCTTTGAGTACCATCCTCCTTATATGGTTCATCATCTAGTGTAACCCTCTCAATATTTGGTTGTAGTTGCACAACTTAGTAGCATCCTTTAGTTTCTCAAATGTAGAACTATATTAGATATCCCTCAATATTACATTCCAATTTAGCATGATATTGTTGAGCAAAGGTTGCCATTGAAGTCAAATGTGTTGGTCAATTTTGTCATTGAGGTCAAGGTTTTTGAAAGGATGCAATTCAGAAGATTGTAATTACTATCATGTTAGAGCAAAGGTTCTAGAAAGACAGTGGCATGTATGCTCTGATATTAGTATTTCATGATTGTCTATTGCATGTGCTAGTGTTTGAAAGTATTCACAACACATTTTTGAGATTATTTTCTCATAAACAAGTTATGCACTTAGTTGCACTATCATGGTGGTTGGCTCCACATTCTATTGTGATTGAATATTATAGCATGTGATTTGGAACTAAATTAATATTACTCATGATATATTTGATTCTAGAGTTTCAGAGGTTGAACTTCAAAAAACAGAAAGTTAGGAGTGACAGAGTGTTTATTATGCTAGTTGGCCAACTAAGTTGATGTTCCAATTTGATGCGCCAGAGAATTGTAATGTGCGGAAGTTGAAGGTAGTGTGTGGATTTTCATTGGATCCATATGAGTCTATGTTGGGTAACATATGGTGTTCCCCCTCTTCTAGTGTAATGTGTGGAATTTTGGACCTGGCCTATTACATGTTTGGTTAAGGAGATTTTTTGTGGTCAACATGTAGATATTGAAAATATGTTATAGGTTGACATATGAATGTAATCATCATTATAATGCATATATATTGTTGTTCTAGGTTCATTTCTATAATAGTTGAAGTGTGTATATTTCAGAAGAGTTGTGCAAGATGCTTATTCAATTAGAAGAGATATATTAAGGTGTGTGAATCAAATTGGAGATCTTATACATAATGAGAGTATTTTCTAGTAGATTAGATCTAGTTGATGATGCAGTCTGGGTTTGGAAAGTCCACATGAATCATATCTATTGAAAATGAGGTTGGTGCCTCATATCTAAGTTGATGCTCAGTTCTTGAGTTAGGGGATTGGTGTCTCATGTAGGTCGGTGCCTGAAAAATCAGAATTGAAGAGGATTGGTGTCTCCCTTTAAGGTTGTAATTCTTGTGGGTTGGCGCCTATAAAATCATTGTAAGTTTTATATTATTTTTGTGAGATTGGATTTGGACAATAGCTTCAAGCAGCTTTTCTCATTGTGGTTTTTACCATTTTGGGTTTCTATATAGATCTGGTGTTCTCTATGTGAATTTGTGCATTTTTGTTTCTTAATTTCTTCATCATTAAGGAAATTGGTGATTGTTGCTTTGATTTTTGGGATTCAAGTTTGGAGAAGTTATTAATGATAATTAATGTTGAATTAAGTTGAAATTAGAAATATATTGATTTACCCTCCCTCTTAGTATATTGTGTGCCCTTCAATTGGTATCATAGGCAAGTTCCTTGAAGCTTAACAACTTGAGGTAGATCTGAGATGGCACACTTAATTGCTCAAGAAGCTCTTTCTTCAAACAAGGCACCATTATTTGATGGATCCAATTATATGTTTTGGAGAGTAAGGATGCAAGCTTATTTGATGGTGTTAGGTTTGATGTTTGGAAATCTATTGTGGATGCTTATGAAATCCGTGATAGTCCCCCAAGAGATCAAGCCAGGAAGAAGGCTTGTGAGAATAATGCCAAGGTGAGAAATGCTATTCTATGTGGTTTATCAACTCTAAGTTTGTTAATATTATGCATTGTGGGATAGTGAAGGACACGTGGGTTAAGTTATAGGACATCTATAAAGGAGATGACAAGGTCATAAAGAAAAGCTTTAGATCTACTGAGGCTAATTTGAATGTTTGAAAATGGAGGAAAAAAAATTACATTTTTGCTTTGGGTTGATGAGATTGTCAAATTTATCAAAGGTCTTGGTGAAGAAATGAAAGAAGGTATAATTATGAAAAAGGTACTTAGACCCCTTCCCCAAATATTTGATGCTAAATTTTCTACTGTTCAAGAAGATAAAAATTGGAATACACTAACTATGGATGAGTTACATGGAATTTTGACTACCTATGAGATGAGGATAGATAGTAACAAATTTGCAAGGAAAGAGGCAGCATTCAAAGTGTCTAAGAAGGAAAATGATCTAGATTTGAAAGATGAGTTAGAACCAAAGGAAGCAAAAATTTATCAAAGTTTCAAAGGGGTTCTAGAAAGTATAAAGGTAAGTTTCCTTTCAAATGTTTTAATTGTGGTAAAATTGGTCACATTTCTTCAAAGTGAAAACTAAGAACTAGCAGCAAGAAGAAGAATGGTTTGTATACTAAGGAAGAAGGTTACTCATATGATGAGTATGAGAAGCATACCTCATAAATGAAAAGGTTGCATTCATGGGTATGGAAATTATTGAAGGTGATGTTGGAATGAAGTCTAGAAATGGTGATGATGAGGTGGTGGATCTTGTGGAAGAATTTATTTTTGTTAGCAAAGAAATTAAAAGATTGGAGAAGAGGGTTGCTGAAGAAGTGAAAGTTAAATAAAAATTATCTTAGAATCTTGAGAAGGTGGAGAATATGGTCATTGATTTGAAGATTCACGTGGAAGAAGCAAAGAGGATTGAAGAAGCTATGACAGAAAGGTTGCTGACAAGAGATAAATATTGTGAAAAGTTGAGGAAGAGATTATGTCATTTAGGAAAAATTTAGAAAAAGAAAATAATCAGCTAAAATTGAAGTTTGGGAAGAGCACTAAAATCTTGGATTAGATAATAGAAAGTCATAGATCACCACATATCAAAGACGACATTGTTTTTACCAATATATAGAAGAATAAGGTGATAGTGAAACCCATGAAGTTTGTTTGTGAGAATCCAAAAGAGAATGGTTTTGGAAGTTCAGGATTTGATCATTCCAAGGTAACTGAAGACAACAAAGAAGATGAGGGGTTCATCCATGTCCAAAGACAAAAGAGAAGGTCTGGAAGACAAAATCTAGGAGACAAGCATATAATACTAGGTTCAATCATTTTTTTGGTTATTGTTTTAATTGTAATCATTATGGACATAAGGCAATGGATTGTAGAAGGTTTCCTACAATGAAAAATATTTTTGTGATTAGAAATGCATTTACTCCTTTGGTTGATTTTGATATCATGTGTTCCAAGTGCAATAATTTTGGACATGTTGCAAGACATTGCAGAAGTAATTTTGTGTAGGATCCTAACTAGATAAATGGAAAATACCTTTTCTAATAAGAGTAACAAGTCTAAGAAGGTTTGGAATAGAAAGAAAGAGGAACAATCCAAAAATTCAATAATTCCTCATACTGCATCTCATGATCAATATGATATATGTGTTGAATCTGAAGCATTAGGTATGGAAGAATGTGAAACCATAGAAGGAAGTTTCAGTGAGCCTGTTGTGGATAGTTGTGCTATAGGAGGTGATGATCTTATTGATATCAAAGAGATAGAACTCTTGTTGGGAAAGAAGGATAAAAATTGGCCCTGGTATAAAAAGGAATAATATGATAATACATTTGAGTTCTTTAGGAAGAAGATGAGAGAGAGAGAGAGAGCTCTCTCCTATTTGATGTTATAGAGGAAGTACAGGTTGAGGGGGAGTGTTCACTCCCTTCCGCAAGATGGCTTGGTGCTCTTGTGGTAAATAATAGTTTGGTTTAGTGGATGGAATATCTTTGACCAAGGAAGAGTTTTAAAGGAAGAATCAAAGTGGCCCTTGGCCATTGATGTAAAAGGGGGGGGAGATAGCCAAAATGCTTGGATGATAGAACTTGTTCAAAGAAGCGTGTTATTCTTAGGGGGAAAATTATTTTGGATTTCCATCAATGAAAAAGGGAAAGATTATTGAGCAAAGGTTGTCATTGATGTCAAAGGTGTTGGTCAGTTCTGTCATTGAGGTCAAGGATTCTTAAAGGGTGTGATCCGAAAGATTGTAATTATTGTCATATCAGAGAAAAGGTTCTGGGAAGACAGTGTCATGTATGCCTCAGTATTAGTAGTTCCTTATTGTCTATTGCATGTGCTAGTGTCTAAAAGTATCCACAACATGTTTTTGAGATTATTTTCTTAGAAACAGTTTGTGCACTCAATTGCACTGTCATGGTGGTTGGCTTCACATTCTACCATTGTTGAATATTATGGCCTATAGTTTGGAACTAAAGTAATATTACTCATGATGTATCTGATTCCATTGTTTCATAGGTTGAACTTCAGCAAACAAAAAGTTAGGAGTGATAAAGTGTTTACTGTTCTAGTTGGTCGACTAATTGGTGTTCCAATTTGATGCACCAAAGAATTGTAATGTGTGCCAACTGAAGGTAGCATGTGGATGTTCATTGGAGCCATATGAGTCTATGTTGAGTAACGCATAGTGTTTCCCCTCTTCCAATGTAATGTGTGGACTTTTAAACCTGTCATATTGCACATTTGGTTAAGGAACTTGTTTGTAGTCAACGTGTAGATATTGGAAATATGTTCTAGGGTGACATATGAATGTAATCATCATTGCAATGTATATACATAGTTGATATAGGTTTATTCCTAGAATAGTTGAAGTGTGTATATTGTGAAAGAGTTGTGCAAGATGGTTATTCAATTAGCAAAGATATATTAAGGTATACGAATCAAATTGGAGATCCTAAACACACTAAGAGAGTGTTTTGTAGCATACCAGATCTGGTTGATGATGTAGTCTAAGTTTGGAAGGTTTGCATGAATCATATATTGTTTCAATTGAGGTTGGTGCCTCATACTTGAGTTGATGCTCAATTCTTGAGTTAGGGGATTGGTGTCTCTTGTAGGTTGGTGTCTGCAAATCAAAATTAAAGGGGATTGGTGTCTCCCTTTAAGGTTGCAATTCTTGTGGGTTGGTGCCTGCAATATCATTGTAAGTTTTATATTATTTTTGTGAGGTTGAATTTGAACAGTAGCTCTAAGTAGCTTTTCTCATCGTGGTTTTTCCCATTCTATGTTTCCATGTAGATCTGGTGTTCTATGTGTGGATGTGTGCATTTGTATTGCTTAATTGATTCATCGTTAGTGAAATCAATGATTAATGCTTTGATATTTTGGGATTCAAGTTTGAAGAAGTTTTTAATGGTAATTAATGTTGAACTAAGTTGAAATTGGAATAAAACGGATTCACCCCTCCCCCCTCTCAGTATATTGTGTGCCCTATTTCTAGTTATAGGATTCCAAATCTTATATTTTTTCACACCTTCACTGTATTTGATGAAGATGTGTTTAATCTAACTTAGATCTATTTCCTTTGGGCACATGAACATATGAATGACAACCAAAAATAGGGATATGATAAAGTGATTTTTTTTTCCTTCTCAACCTCTTATGGGGTTTTTCACTAAGCATCAATGTAGGAAACATATTAATCAAGTAAAACATAGTGTTAACCACTTCTATCCAAAACTTTTGATCTAAAATGAACACGAAAATTCATACTTCTAACCTTCTCCATCAATGTCTTATTCATTCTCTCTATGGATACATTAAATGTTGAAGGATTTATAGATTTGTCTTATGTAACATGGTTCCATTCAACTTACATAATGTATAAAACTCTCCTAAAAAATAATCTTCACCATTATTTGTCCTAAAAACCTAAATTGTGTATCCATTCTCCACAAGATACTTACACTCTTTGAACCAACACCTCAAACTACTACTTCAAAAAATAGATAAGATTTTCTAGAGAATTCATTGATGAAATTAACATAATACA
>VDFB02250509.1:0-14449 GCA_007258455.2 Sequoia sempervirens
TCTCTCTTGTTCTTCCCCCTATATCTCTCCCTCTTTCCATCTATACCTCTCCCTCTTTCTCCCTCTCTCCCTATTTGAAGCATAACATGAGCCTATTGGTAATGGAGCTTGATTATCTTCCTGATTTAGATGTTTTATTTTAGTTGTGTGTAGATCCTTCTAAGTGGATGCATAATTGATTTGAATTTATCACTTTTCTATTGGAATTTGAGACCTTTATTGCACAAACATCATTTTCTAAATGGACTACCAATTGACCTCATGTTTATTGCACAAATATATACAAAAAATAGACCAAATTTTTCCCTAATTTACCTTCCACACATCTTTGACATACCCATTGCACACCAAAGTGTGATTGCTAGTTTTAAATTGATTCTAGATGTGATCTTATTATGAAAGGCCTTATATTAGACTATATATTTAAGTTGCTCTATTTTTGTACAATTAAATCTTCATTTATAATAATTTAATTTTGAATAAAATTGAATATTAATGATTTTTCCCTTTTGAAATATTTTCAATTTTTAAAATATATTGCACTTTTTTATGTTTTAAATATATTAATTTACAAACATTTTTTTATATGTAATAATAAATATAGAATATTTCTTCTTTAATCAATACCTCTATCTCTATCTTGTTATCTCTACATGTCTCTCTACCCCTATATATTTCCATCTCTACCTCTTACATATCACTCCCTATATCTTTGTCTTTTTATCCCCCCTCATTCTCTCCATGTCTCTCCCTATCTCTCAATCTCTATATATTTACGTCTTCCATCTCTATCTATCCCTCTATCCTCTCTCTCTATTTATCTCCCTCCCCTCTCCATATCCCTCTGTTCCATCTCCATCTTTTTTTCCATTTTCATTTCCATCTTTATCTCTATCTCCTTACCCCTTTGTCTCTCTCTTGCTCTTCCCTATATCTCTCCCTCTTTCCATCTCTACCTCTCCCTCTCTCTCCCTCTCTCCCTGTTGAAGCATAACATGAGCTTATTGGTAATGGAGCTTGATTATCTTCGATTTAGATGTTTTGTTTTAGTTATTATGTAAGATCAGCTAAGTGGATGCATAATTGATTTGAATTTGTAATAACTTTTCTATTGAAGAATTTAAGGCCTTTATTACCACACAAAATCATTCTCTAAATGGACCTATACCAATTGATCTCATATTTGCTACATAGATGTATGCAAAATATGAATAGCCAAGAATTTTTCCCCTAATTTACCTTCCACATCTTAGACATGCCATTTGCACACAAAGTGTGATTGCTAGTTTCAAATTGATTTTAGATGTGATCTTATTATGAAAGGCCTTATATTAGACTATATATTTATGTTGCTCTATTTTTGTACAATTAAATCTTCATTTGTAATATTTAATTTTGAATAAAATTAATTATTAATGATTTTTTCTTTTTGAAATATTTTCAAATTTTTTAAAAATATTGCATTTTTTTATGTTTTAAATATATTAATTTAGAAACATATTTTTATATGCAATAATAAATTTAGAATATTTTTTTATTTAATTTTCATTTTTTTTTAATTTTTAAATACATTAATTTACTTACAATTTTTAAAATGAACAATTATTTTTCATTCCTTTATAATTTTATTTCCATTCTAATATTAGAAAAATATCTTACATTAAATCAAAGAATACATTTTTTTTAAAGATTTTTCAATATTTGTTAATTTTAAATATATCAATATAGAAACTTAGTTTTATATGTAGTAGTAAATTTAAGAAAGTTATTTCTTACTTAATCTTATAAATTTTAGAAACTTCTTTTATGTGTAGTTTTTTATAATTTAATTTTTTATTTTTTTATTTTAATTTTATGTATTTAAAATAATTAATTATAAAATACATCTTATATCAAATCTTCAAAGCCTTATACTATCAATAAATCTATTTTATTTATTAAAATAGATTCTTTAATAGTTAGTCTCATAATCCATTCCAATTTATTTGTAGATTTCACTAATGCTAAGTATATTTTAACATGTTAAAACAAACCTTATTAAAGAATCATTAAACACAAAATAATTATATTTTATATTATACGTCAAATAAAAATAAACATACTTTAAGATAATTTCTCACTAACTCTCAACTCATTATGACTTTTATTTCACCTAACCATTAAAGATGTATAATATATTCTATCTCCACTAAAATTTATTTAATAAACATAATCTAAGAACAGTTGAAAATTTCCTATCTTTCAAACATAATAATGTTTGATGTAATTCTACATAATAATACCATTCACTATATTCATGTCAAAAGATTTTGTAACACATTCACTATATTCATGTCAAAATATTTTATTACACATTCACCATATGCATGTCAAAATATTTTATAACACAAAGAACATTACAAACCTTAAATATTAAATTCAATCTAAACTAATTTATTTATAATGTATTCTATCTCTACCAAAACTTATTTATAGAATCATTAGAAAATTCCCAATCTTTCTAACATTATCAAGCTTTCTTCCAATGTGCAACCAATCATTGAAATAACAATTGATGTAGATCAATTTAACTTAACCATCTATTTCCTAAAAAGAGCTTCTAAAGAATAGTTCAATTACTTATTTTGATAAATTACTTCCATCTAGTATATATAAACCTATTATAATTATGTAAAGGAAATCCAACAAAATCTATGATACAAAACAAATTTATACATTTAATCCCAAAAACTCCCAAAACCTCTCAAAAAACATACTATGAACATATAAATTTTATCTTAATAGTTAGCTACTAAGTTTATGTAAATGGTGAGCGGGAAAGGGAGCAAATGGGGTTTTTTGAATTCTTCTGGTGACAATGAGGGCAATGGATCTGATGTAGAAGATGATGGAAATGACTAATGTTTGTTGGTGATTTGGGGACAATCGTTGCATGTGGTGGGTTTGTGTGTTTGGCAGACCCCTGTGATGGAACTTGCTGCTCTAGGCACTTGTTCTGTTTGGTCTCCCGCGTTGGGGTCATTTTTCACCGATTTCCATTGCTAGCTTGTGGTGCCTGCTGGTCTTGGTTGCCTTTCACTTTCTATGGCTTGGGATACCTTGTGAACTATTCTTTGTCAGAGGCTCTTATTCCTCCTCATTGTTGGTCTTTCTAGTGGCTTCGCAGTTCAACTATCCTATGGCTTTCCCTCTCGTTGGCTTTTCATGGGATGAGCGTAGGTGGGGTGTTGTTCTGGTGCATGATGTTGGTCATTGGTTCTCAACTTGTTGCTGCTATGTTGTGTTTGCCTCTGCATACATGCTTGGGGGGACTTCTCGTGTCATTACCCTATTCTTTGGTAGGTCTTTTCCATTGAAGATGATGGTTTCTGTCGTGGGTTTTTTCTTGGGGAGATTATTGTGTGGAGCCTATGGCTTCTAGGGTTGGTGGGTCATTTTTGGCCCATCACTTATTGGGTGTTGAGGTTGATTGTTTTGCTAGGGGGGTTGTTGGCATCTCCTTTTCCTCGACAGTGGTTTGGTGATTCCTCTTTTATGAGGTTTCTCTATTTGCTGGTGGAAGAAGTTTTTGTTGTTTTATTGGGCTTATTTGCCTAAAGTTAGAGTTAATTTTTTTAATGTTTTACCTATTGTTGATGCTCCTTGGTGGAGTTGGTTCTCTAGTTTAGGGTTGTTGCAGGTTGTTGGCCCCCTTTTGCAGTGGTGCTCAATGGGTTCTTTCCTGAATGATCTGTTGTTCCTTTGGTGGTTGTAGAGACCCTGCTCTATTTTGTGGTGGTGGGTTTCATGCTCATGGATGGCTTCCAAGTTGTTGGAAATGGTTGTGGAGGTGCTTATGCTTGGTAGTGGGAGGGGGCTTTGTCCCCTGGTTGTGGGGTGCCCCTTGAGTTGGATGATGCTTCAACTATTGTTGGTGTTGATGGTCATATGATGTTTTGGGTTGGTTATGTTGTGAGTTGGGAAGATTTTTCTATCCTTCCCTCTATTTCTTCCACCTGGTTGCCTAGGGAGGAGCTATGGACATATACTACTGATGTTCATGCTTACTGCATGTTTCTACAATTGCAGTGTTCTATTGAGGTGTACTTTGATCCCATAGAGGTGGATCGAATGATTGTAGGTTTGGTGGGAGGTGCTTCTCTCCTTTGCTGGTTCCTATTGAGGTGGAATGTGCTTGCTCGGGAGGGAGGTTTTTTTGGTAGTCTTGGTCTCCATTTCTTACTCTCCTATTCTGGGGATCCCTAGCCTATTGAGGTGGTTTTGGGGTTGGTGTCAGGTTGGTTGGTGTTTCTGGAAGAACATTTCTCTTCTGCAAATTGTGATTCTCTACCCTTTGTGGTTGAGAGTACATTGGGCTCAGGTTTATCCTTTTTGAGCGGAAGGTTTGCTACAGGTCTGTTGTTGCAGATGGTTTGTGGCCTTTTGTGTGGAAGGTCTGTTACTGTCTTGCTTCTACAGGATGTTGGTTCTATATATTCGGTTGCTCTTGGTCCTCGCACCATAAATGGGTTGTAAGTCTGTTGTTGGCTTAGACTACTCTTGGTTGTAAGTCTGTTGTTGGCTTAGACTACTCTTGGTCAGCTGTGACCAGGTGTTGGTTGTTTTTGCTGTGTTTATGTTGATGACGGCCCATAGGGCCTTGTACTAAAGGGATAACACCCTTGTTTTGCTGCTTTTAATTTCAAAATCATATAAATTTTGAATTTGACTGCATTCATCAAAAAAATTACATTGGTCCCACATAACAACACCCCCTAATAGAACAACTATAGTTTCAATGCAAACTATCAGACTATTGAAAAATTGCCCCAAAATTTCAGTGCAGACCTACACCCTTGAGTGATAAGGCAAAAATGTAAATAACAATGATTTTACAAAGTCCCCACATGATCTAGGTGTATCTGAAAAACCTAAAAAATTATAGTCTCATAATCTATCCAAATCAACATCATCGGAAAAAGCACGATGTCACGATCTTGATGTAACTTGAACGGGCTCAAAAGGAGTTCGTATGCAGAAGTTATGTGCAGTCAAAGGTTTGGTCAAATATGTGAATCAAGTGGTCAAAAAGGGAAAAAAAATTATCACCTCAAATCCAAGTAAGAATGACGCCAAGTTGAAGTGCTCATTACGTTGATTTTAGAACTATATTCGATTTCAAAAACGAAGCTCGTATGTGAAAGTTATGGCCGGTGAAAGTTTTGGTCAAGGTTTGCAAAAGGAAGGTTGACTGATGATGTCAGTAGCTGACATGGAAACCGTACCATTGACATGAAAAAATCCTGGTGATTACATGTGGTAGGATGACATCGCACTGACAGAGTAGACCGTACTAATGATGTGGACCAATCATGTAGCGACACTTGGCAGCCCACATGGCGGTCAACTTGATCTCAGACAGGGTTAGCTGCAACAAAATTAGGTTGGAGAGACTCGAGTCAGAGACCTCCACATTACTATTCCCATGCTCCACCATCAAGCCACACGCCTTCTTTAGGATATGTTTGGCATGAATTATACTTAAATTAGGATATGTTTGGCATGAATTATACTTAAAGAGTAACAAATGCTATATTGGGAGGTGTGGGAGTTGAACACTCAACCTCCCACTTCCCACATTCTCTCCACCACTACGCCACTGAGGCGTTCCACATTGCAAATGACATTTGTAATATTTATTATCATATCAAGTGTTAATCTGTGGATAGAGGGGGCTCAGGCCCCATATTTACAAGGTTTTTTTCTTAATTTAGAGCTCGAAAGAGATATTATAGGGCCCAAATATAGTTTTAAGAGAATTTTTAAAAAATTAAAAGGGTTTTGTTAAGGCTCGGTTCAACATAAGCCTTATTTTAAAAGATTTACACTATAAAAGCCCAATTTAAAAGATTTGAAGATTGAAATTTGGGGATTTAATTAGTTTTAGGAGCTTAATATGGGGAGATTGGGAAATATGTGCAAATCATATGGTTATGAACCAAATTGGGGAAACTTTTTGTATAAAAGGCCCAGAGAGTTTTGGCTTGAGAATTAATCAAGTTTACTTGGAGGAATAATTCCAGTGTGAGAATTTTTGGAGGAAAAGAATTACAAGGTGCTATTATACACCAAAATTGTAGAAGTGAGAGAGATTGTGAGGAATTTTGTGCAGGTTTTGAAGCTTGAATGTTGTAAGAAGGCATCTTTAGGTGCTTGGAAATATTAATGAAAGTAGTCCAACATTAAGAAGCGGACCTAGAGACGTAGTCCTTTGAAGGATAAACTTCGTTTATCAACCTACGTCTGATCTTTCTATCTTTTGTCTCATTCTCCTTCTATCTCATGTCTTACATTCTCTCTAATTTCATTTTAGTTTATTTTTCAATTTAGTATTTGATTTCTAATTACAACATTTTAGTAATTAGTAATTTCATTAATCTATATAGCCATGGTGAGTTGTATCGTATATAATCTAATTGCTACCATTAATCACTTCCACTGTAATAGTCGGGGAGGAGGACGTCAACATAAATCCAACAAATAAAAATGTACATGGATAGATTGATGCCACTGTAGAACGCCTCTCGGCGTAATAAAAATAAAAATACATATTCAGAAAAAAGAGATGAGTGGTAAAAAGACACACTCCAAGAGTCATAATGTCATAAAGTCATGGGCCAAGCCAAGAAAACATAGAAAATTATAACAATAATAAAAAAGAAAGGAGAGGGTGGTGGGTCCTTGTCATCTAATTTTTTCCATACAACAGCAAGGTCTAGAGTGACATCAAGTGGATCAAAGCCATCATCATCCTTGTCTTTATCTTCACGCTGGGGAGAAATCATCAGATCCAAACATGGAAGCCATTTAGAAATATCAGTTAGCCAACCAGAACTGCCTCCAGGAGTTCCACCAAAAAGCCACCCAAAAGTGTCCCTGCCACCCTCCACCACTTTAGCAAAAGGCCACCTTGGGTCAACTCGAGGCTTATTTCATCCCACGATATCTCATTCATTGTGGATCTTGGGTTTTCTAGCTCTTTCTGATAGTGATGATAATCAACCCTCTATGGCTCATAGTTTGCATACTTAATTTCTCGTGACTTCACTTCATACAAACAATGTGCTTAACGTTAACAACACTATCCCAACCATCCCTAGTTCTACTCAAGCTTTGGGGTGTACTCAAAGCCAAGGTGGAACTCTAATTCCATTTTCTTCAATACCAATGTCCACTCCTACATACACCAGTACTCAACCTACCACAACCTTTCAACCTACCACAACAATCATACCTACTAGCAATGTGTACACTTCCTTAGGTATTTCCACAGGGAATCCTTCTAGCTTTGTCCATTTGAACACAATATCTCCTACACCATCCACCTCCACCAACTTACAATTCACTTTCCCTCCACATACATACACTACTCCACATTATTCCCCTCGATCTTATAATCACAATGATCCTTTCCTTAACTCACTTTTGCAAACCATGGAATCCCTTCAACAACAAGTTGCAACCTTACAACAAAACAATGATCAACCTTCTTAATACATCAAAACCAATCCGCTAACCTTGGACATATTAAGAGCACAAATGCCACAAGGTATAGAAGTTCCTTGATTTGAGAAATATGGTGGGAAAGGAGATCTTGTTAGCCATGTTTTTGCTTTTACATCCTTGTGTCGTGATTTCATATTTGAAGATAAGCTCTTGGATAAGCTATTCCCTAGGTCCTTGAAAGATACTATTTTAGAGTGGTTCTCTTCTTTACCAAATAATTCAATTGGTTCATTCAATGAACTTGTTGATGCCTTTTACAACCACTTCCATATTCACATGGGTCCTAAGATGACCCTTGTTGATTTAATGACATGCAAACAAAAAGAGGATGAGAAAGTGATTGATTTCATAGAAAGATACCAAACACTTTATTCACAAGTAAATATTAAGATTCTTGATGTTGACCTTCAATGAATATTTATCGCCAACTTACAAAACAAACTCCAATGCAAACTTGAAATGTTGATATTTCCATCCTTTACATAGTTATGTACAACCCTTCATGATTATGAAAATATGACTTGTAGTCGTGATGTGAAAAATACCCCTAGTCACCCTAAAAATTCCAAATCCACAACTCAAAATAGTTACCAACCTTTCAAGAAGTAGAATAAGGGCTTTTTACAACTAAATTCCTCTCAACCAAGTCAACAAACCAATAATAAAGTGGTTGTTATAAAGATGATTAAATATTTTGGGGATAGGAATAGATAGTTCAGTCCTCTACCCGATACCCTTCATAATATCATGTTGTAGCTTATCAAAAAGAATATGCTTACCTTACCTCGTATTAAAGAGCATGATCCTAACATACCATTTCCCAAAGACTTTCAACGAAACTCTTTTTGTCATTATCACCAACAAAATGGACATGTTACATAATATTGTAAGCATCTTAAACATCTTGTGCAAGACCTTATTGACAATAATCAACTGAAAATTGGGGGTGTGAATGATCAAGGTAATAAGTTTGTAGTCACTCCTAACCAAAATTTACAAATCTTTACCAATCCCATGTTGAAGCACACTATTTCATTTGTCAAAGCTAGTGAAACAAAGAATAATGTGATGAATGTTGACACGAATGATGAAAACATAAACAATGAAAATATGGATAAACAGTTAAAATGATAGAATTTATCAAAGCTAGACCTCGTAAGGGCTCAACTAAAAATCCTTTTGATATTACTTATTGACAAAACAACATATTTAAACGTGCACCTAATGGTCCTCTCTACATAGCTAGCCGAATCAATCATACTCCCACTAATGGGATATTGATTGATTCCTTTTGCGGAGAGAATGTGATCACTGAAGAATTTTTGTTTGTGCATGAACTATACCAGGATACATATGATAAAATAAAATAATGGATCGAGATGCATAATGGTTTTTCTTGTCCTACGATTGTCTCGATAGATCTCCCTTTAAAAGTTGGACTGAAAACATTAAATGTCTCATTCACCATCATCCTGCAATTGGACCAATTTCATGTGAAGTTAGGATATCCATGGCTTCATCCATGAATTTTGTCCCTTCAGTTGTGCATAAATGTTTAAATTTTCCATTTGGAAATGATATCTTTACTATGCATCATAGTGGGTTTAATCCTGCGTCTTCCTAAGGGAACTTTTCATTCGATTTCTTTTGGACTGAGCCTATGGAACCTATTAAACCTCATGAGGAATTATTTTTCAAATCATATCAAAAGTTCAAGGAAAAGAATATCGTAAAATTATCCCTTCAAAACATGCCTCAACCTATAGCTGAACAACCTATCCTTGACGAAACAATGAATGAACCGAAAGCCCTTCCAAACATCCAAGAAAAACCTATAACAAATCCTCCTGCAATTTCTTATAAGAGACCACGAGATAACCAAAACAATCTTCTTGTGATTCCTTAAATCAAACAAGTTTAAAAAGCTAAAGAGAAAGTGGTTGAACAACCCCTTTTTGTTTCTTTTTTTCCTCCCAAGGAAGAGAAGAAACCTATGATTGACAAACCCTTTCTTACACAAACACAAATTGTCAATAGAATGAAATGAAATCAAAGAGCTAGAGAGTGTAGGCGTATACATTGTGCTATTGTTCGTATGCTACAAACTAAGACAACAACAACAAAAATAAAAATCCCAACTTACTTGAAGCAATGCATGAATCTATACCCTCACCGCAACATAAACAAGAACCTTCCATGGACATTGTCATTTGACCTCCTGTTGTGATTAATCTAGATGATGACATTGACATTACAATGATTGATGAAGTGCATAATGAGTTGAATACATTTTTTTCCTCTCCTATGAGCTTAAATGAAAAATCTCCTAAAAAGAGTGTTGAACTTGGTGCTTCCCCTAGTTCAGAACTTGCCACTATCCCTTTGGCTAGTTGTCCACCTTCCATTTATACCAACCAAGATTGGGATGCAAATGACTTGCTCTAGGTTGACTCACATGTACCTTACTAATCTTTTTCTTTTTCATGTTTATTTGTGTGATTGCATGTGCATAATGTGATCCCCCACAATGTTTCATTTGATGTCTCTTTCTCTTTTTGTGCATTCCTCTATATGTACCTACATTCCTCTCTATGTCATAAACACTTTACCTTTGTCTTGTGTTTTCCTTTTGGGGATGATGCAAGGAGTCAAGGCATTTAGGTCTCTTCCATGTTGACCCAAAATATTTCCTTTATCTTTTTCATTTGTCTTGTGTTTTGCTTTTGGGGATGGTGCAAGACATCGAGACATTTAGGTCTCTTCCATGTTGACTCAAAATATTTCCTTTATCTTTTTCATTTGTCTTGTGTTTTTTTTTTGGGGATGATGCAAGGCATCGAGACATTTAAGTCTCTTCCATGTTGACCCAAAAGGATTTTTCTTTGTTTTCACTCTCTATGTGCCATTCTTCCAGTTCTATGATTATTTGGGGAACGATGACAATTTCAATCTCTTAACAACAATGTAGCAAAGACATAATGATCCTAAATCCATAGATCCCTTATGTATTGTTGTGGGGAAACCCCTTCCTTTTTCATGGTGTACCTTTATTTCAGAAACATATGACTTGGCCTAGGATTTTTCGAGGAAAGATCTCATGTCTTAAGAGAAAACATTGGCTAATTTAAAGCAATGGCTCACAGTAATGGTGTTAGCAACCGCTTTAAAGTAGGGGCATACATGGATGACATATTTTAGCATATCTCATGGCATGATTTTCTTTATCTTGTGACGTGTCCTTTTTTTGGTAGTGTCATTGGGTATGATGTCCTCCAAGAGTAAGATAATTCTAAGCATATGATCTCCCTTAGTGGCATGATGTGAAGCAAGAAGCATCCCATAAGTGGCAATTTGATACTCTTTGACTTGTCCTCTCTTGGAGACATTAGGCATGATGTTCCCTAAGATGAAGACCTTACATGAACAAAGCGGAATCTCCTTTAACAAGAACTTACAAACACGACATTCAAAAATGTTCAAAAGCATTACATTGTGGTGCCTTATCGAAGTTATCAGGAGGATAAATTTGGTATGGTATGGGAGGCTAATATGATTGTCTCATTTTCCACCTCATTGGGATAACTCGCCTACTGGACAGACTGAGATTCCACTACGCCAGAGTGAGAATGCATGTTACAGACAAGCAACCTAGACCTAGTCCACATAGTGTTGGATAGACTATCGAAGCTTGATCCTTTTTCTTGGACAAACAACCCCGTTCCACATTGTGTGGGAATGGTTGTGCTTAATCCTTTGTTTTTCCTTTGTTTTTTTTGGTTTTTGATAGGGTATGACTATGTATCTTTGTTATTGTTGCATACTTAAGTGTCTTGAATGTCTACTTTAGTGTGAGTTTGTCATGGGGGCAAACTCTCACTAAAGTGGTGGAAAAATGTATTAGTGAAAAAAGTATCCATTTTTTCTTGCATTTGGAAATAATTAACAACAAATGAACTTAATGTTGCCTTGATTTAGTGTTGTAGTGTGATTTTCACATTCACAATAAGTCTAGGTCCCTTTTAACTAAAATATACTTAATTATGCCTTATTTAGGGTGTTAAAAAGTGTTTTATTACATTTACACACTATTCTAGGGTTTCATTAATTAATTGTGACTTTAATTGAGCTTAATTGGCCCCTTTAATTCAAATTTAAGCCTTATTAATTGCATTTTCCAAAGGATCTATCCTGACACCCAATAATGATATTGCATGACATTTATCTCAAAAAAATTGGTGTCCTAGAAATTTGTACTAGGACCCATTTAAACAATATATTGGCGAATGGGTCCTCCTAACATAGGACACCCCTTTCTTGGCATATTTGAGCTAGATTTTTGATGTTATTTCACCTCCCTTATGCATGTCCTTGGAAGTTGTGCTAGGAGCCATTCACCTAATGTGGCGAATGGGTCCTTCTCACATAGGACACCCCTTTTTGAATTTATTTTTAGTGAGATTCTAATGATTTTCAATTCTAGATTTGATATCGTCTTGGATTATTTGAATTTCAAGGTTAATCTTTAGATTTAGTATAAATATGAGGTTAATTCACATAGTTTCATCCTAAGCATCCAAGTATTCATGAATTATAGCAAACTTATGATCAAGAGAGCATTATAAAGCATTCAAAGGTAGATCATTGAAGTTTTATTGCACCAATTCAAGATCATATCATCATGTCAAAGGAATAGTAGATCAAGCATGTGGTTGAGCTAATGTTGTTGATGGAGCATTGAAGATCCATTTGCAAGCATTGTTTCACATCTAATTTGAGATCAAGATCTACATTCTTCATGCCCACTTCATGTTAGTTTGCAAATTTACATTCCAAGACATCTTCCAAGGTATCATCATTTCATGTTTCATGTTTCATGCTTCTATTTCATTATTTCATCACAAGGTTTAATTACCTAAACGAGGTTTGATCAAGGAAAATCCCTATTCACTAACAATCAACAAGTTTTTTGTTCTCCCTTTATGTGTTTTTGCATATTCATAGGTTGAAGATCAAGTGGAGAACAAGATTGGAGCAAAATTATCAAAGTTATAAAGTTGCAAAGTTGTCATCTACATTGCAAGAACATGAAAAAGAGCTCTACAAAATGTGTTTCAAACTTTCGGGAGCTAGTCACCTGGGAGCTAAGAGTGTAGACCTTGAAGAAGAAAATCCAAAATTTAGTTTTTAGAACCCTAACAGGGACCCATTTTCCACTAAAGGCGAATGAGTGCTCTATGACCTAAAAATAATAGGTTTTCAACAAGGTGCACATTGTTTTAGCCTCTCAAAACTTGTTTGATCTTATGAGGAACAATGGGACTTATATGGTTATCTCTTTGTATTTTATATGAAATGGGTGAGGGAATCATGGTTGATTTGTCTTGGTTTCTTGGAAGGTATTTTTGTTCATCAATGATAGGAGGCTCAATCATGGGTTGAGGGATGTTGGTAATAGATAATTTTTCTCTATGCTTTGTCTTGAACTTTTCGTAAGATTTCAAAAAGAAAGCCTCACAAATCGTAATAGGTTTCACAGATTCGGCAAAAATAAATACAATTAGAAATTCCCATGGGAAGATAAAGGATCAAAACCACTATGATGCATAGTGAAAATAACATTGGTTATAAATGGATCTTTAAAAAGAAATTTGGAGCAGATGGTAATCTCGAAAGGTACAAGGCTAGATTAGTAGCCAAGAACTACTTCCAAAGAGAGGGAGTTGAATTTAATGAAATATTCTCTTATGTTGCTAAATTAACTTCTATTAGATTCTTTTTATCTATTGTTGTTGCTTATGACTTTGAGATAGAGCAAATGGATGTGAAAACTACTTTCTTACATGGGGATCTTGATGAGGAGATTTATATGAGGCAACCTGATGGTTTTGTTGTAAAATGAAAAGAACAATTGGCATGCAGGTTAAAGAGATCTTTATATGGATTGAAACAATCACCTAGAATGTGGTACTAGAAGTTTGATGCTTTTGCATTGAAAATTGGTTATGTTATGAGTGAGGAAGATCATTTTGTTTACATAAAATTTATTGATGATCAACTTTTAATTATTATCTTGTATGTTGATGACATGTTGTTTATTGGTAACAACAAGGTAATGATCAAAATTGAAAGAAAAATCCTCTAGCACATTTGAGATGAAAGATCTAGGGGCTTCAAAGAATATAATATCCTTGGTATGGAGTCGAGGAAGAGATAGAGATAACATAAAAGCTTTTAACTTAAGACTAAGATATAGCTAGCGATTGGGAGGAGTTCTAAAAGTAGGTTTATGTCTAACCTTGGTAAAGAGCATTGGACTTATGTTAAGAGGTTGTTTAGATATTTATGAGGTACTTCTAATTACTATTTGGTTTATCATGGTGCTAATGATATTGATATGCACAGATCATTGGACATACAAGGTTTTGTTGATTCAGATTGGGCAGAAGACCTGGATAGCTGGAGGACAACAAGTGGCTATGTGTTTACTTTGTTTGGAGCTGCAGTTAGTTAAATGAGTAAGAGGCAGCCCAGGGTTGCTTTTTCCACCACAAAAGTAGAGTACATGGTGGCTACACATGCCTCTAAAGAGGCATTTTGGTTACAGAGACTTGGAAAAGTTATTGGTTTTAATTGCAAGCAAATTAGACTTGAATGTGATAGTCAGAGTGATATTTTTTTAGCCAAAAATCCTATGTATCATGCTTGTACTATGCATTTTGATGTTCAATATCACTTTGTGTGAGAAATGGTTGAGAGTGGGAAGGTATTGATTGAGAAAATTGACACTTTGATCAATGTTGTAGATTATCTTACGAAACCAGTTCCTAAAGGTAAGTTCTCTTGGTGTAGGAAGGCCATTGCCCTTGAGTCTTGTACTTGATTTATAATAATGATTACTTGTTTA
>VDFB02250512.1:0-27451 GCA_007258455.2 Sequoia sempervirens
ATGGCCCTTATTAGCCACATTTGGTCTTGATCAATTGCTTCTTCTTCCTCTTCTACATTTGAACCTTCTTCCTCTCTTCATCCTCACTTTTCCTCCCTTAGGTTTTAACCCTCTTCTCAACTGCTCTTGTAACGCATCAATCTATCTCTGGAGGGCTGCCAGTGCATCTCTTCCACCAGCATTTATGCTGCCTCAACCACCTCTAGCACCACCATGCCTACCAGGCATCACTCTTGGAGGCATCTTTCTTGACCTCGACCCACAACCACGGTCCTAGTGCGAACTGCCTCACAATTGGTGATTTGTCCACACGCTCAAGAAAACCCGCTCTAATACCACTTGATGAGAGCACAACCCGAGACTTAGAAAATAACCCACAAACAATAGAATAATTTTATTATTCAGAAAATGGAGCTTCTTACATGCAGAGGATCTCAAATCCCCAAGTTCTACAACACATGCAAATTACAGAAAGCTATAGAATCACCTTTTTGTAATATGCGAGCTTGTCCCCTAGAAAGTTACCCAAAATTTAGAAACCCGCCCATAAATAGAGCTCCTCTTTATTCTGGAGCCAAAACAACATTCAATTTTGAGTTTAGGCAGTTTGGCGCCAAAAATTTACAACATGAGTTCAAATTTCAAAAGAGCATTTGCAATTGTATCTTCTAGAAAGTGCGCCAACTTCCCGGGGTCATAACTTTTGATCTGGGACTCTGATTCACGAACTGTTTGAACCGTTGGAAAGGTCACGAAGTCAACAACATGCTTATAATCTGCTATGCTAATTTTGGCAAGTTTTGGGGCCGATCTGGGAACTCTAAGTGCCTCAAATCTAACTCAGAAGATTTTCAGGTGCAAATTTGGGAAACTAAAACTGCAATATCTTTCCACCCATGAATAGAAAATAAAAACCATAAATTGGGACTTTTATTATGACGAAAAGGGTATCCAAAAATGTAAAAATATCTAAAAATTGAGAAACTTGAAATTTCACTATTTTTGGGCGATGCAAGATTGCCCTAACACCACTGGATGCTCCTGCATCAATCTATTAGTAAACATTTAGTATGAGATTTGAATATGATAATATATATATATACATATACATATATATATAAATGTTTGTGTGGTTAAATTATGTATTTTGTATGTAAAATAGAATTTTGCTTGATGATATACATGTGTGTGTGTGTGTGTTTGTTATGAGTACCATAAAAGAGAGTATTGCTTCCTTATTATTATTTGATTGTGTCTATAGATAAATGAAACAAAGAAAATATTTGGTTTAGAAGGATTGATCTATTTGTAATTAAACTAAATGAAAATTTAGTTTATATGGAAATAGATTATCTTTTGATTAAGATGAATATTTAGAAAACATGAAATGGTTGCATTATAAACCCATTTTGGATCCCATTTTTCTATTATTGGTTTGAGTTATTTGTATGAAGTAAAGTGAATGGTTATTGATTTGAGAATGATTTTGGGTTATTGTACAAATGTTTAAGTCATTGTGTGAGGTGGATATTGGAAGCCTTCCAGAGGCTTGGGGAAATATGTGATGGGTTGAATTGTTGTGTTGGATCCTTGTGTTTACTGATATTGTACTTGTGATGTGTTGTTGTGGGTCTTTAGCCATGCACTCTTTATTTGTATTACAGTTGTGTTTGAGAGTGAGATGGTCCATGCCTTGCTTAGGTTATGTACTTTTTTGGTTTTCGACTTGTGCATGATGGCTTTACCCTATTAGTTTTATTAGGTCTTCTAGCTGCTCATAGGGGGAGTGGCTCTCAATGGGGGTTGGTGCACAAAGTGGTGTCTAGGGTAACCCATGTGAGAGTTTCCTAACTCAATGACAACCTAAAATGAATTAGGGTAAATGGGTAGTTTACACATTA
Source organism: Sequoia sempervirens (assembly GCA_007258455.2). NCBI lineage: Eukaryota > Viridiplantae > Streptophyta > Pinopsida > Cupressales > Cupressaceae > Sequoia > Sequoia sempervirens. Next base: position 1,902 of record VDFB02250512.1, read on the forward strand.
ATCAAGATAAGTGAATTCCTCACCCATGCTTGTAGTGCTTGTTTAGGCTAAGGATAGGTTGAGAAGGCTTGGTTGGTAAGACCAACTTCCTTGTCTTCATGAAAGGAATATTGGTTCCACATGTGTCACCCTATGGGGTCGGTGCCTAATGAGAGGCTCCCAAGGTAACCATAGATGGGGGTTGCCATCTAGTGAGATATTTCTAGGGTAACCCATTTTAGGACCATGTGATTACACTCTTCCCTATGCAGGCTAGAATTTCCTTATTTTTTCTCTCCCTTGGTATGTGATTCCTCTAGAAGCAATGTATGTTCTTATGTGATGTTAATGTTGTCGTAGTGTCAAGTTTATCCTTGTTATATCTGTTGTGGTCTCTTTGTCTATTTTTTGTTGTGGGATCTTATTGCTATCTCCTAGCATGGTGGGTGGACCATAGGGTTCCACATGGTCAGGTGGATTGTGCTTTTTTCTCCATTGGGTTCCCTTCTTTGTTGTTTGTGTGCATGACGACTACTCTTGGAGATATGGACTTCTACACTTGTTCCAGCTTGAGTGAATTTTATTTCATTTCCTTGTATTAAACTATAATTAGTGTATCATATATTATATTTCTGATGTACTCTCCTCACATGTATACGAGGAAACATTGTTGTACAAGTTGTAATGATGTAACTATCTTGATGAACTCTCTCTCTCCTGTAATGAAGAATGTAAATGATGTTTATTGCATATGTTAGTTAATTTTAATGGTCACAAATGTTGTTCTATTGATATATGATATGGACCATTCTTACTGGTATATCATTTAAATGTGATGGATTTAATGTACTCTTTAATGTTAGACAAATCATGTTTAATGGATTAATTCTTGCTAACTTGGTTAATGGATAGAAAGTAGTGTAGTGATGGAACCTTAGAGTACTTAGTTTTAGATTACAAGTAAATATATATGTTCTGCAATCTTTAGTATGTGGCTCTTCAACAAACAAACAAAATTGTTTTGTTTTAGGTGTTGTCCTCTGGGGTTTTGTGGCAGGGCATTACATCACCTTTTTTTATTTCTTGTTTGTACTCTATTCTCCCTTTTGGGTTTGAATATGTTCATGTTTTTGTCTCCTAGTTTAAGCTCTAGTGTTCATAGTTCTTTGGTTTCTTTCCTACATGTGTGTGTCCCTTATTTCCTTTTGTAGATTATTCATGAACCAAAATGATAGTCAATATAAGATTTCTTATGTTGGTTCATGTATTTCCCATGGTTTCCCTTTGTTCCATGTGTTTCTTTTAAACTAATTTTGTCTTGATGAGTGTCCCTATAATTTTTAATCACTTATATACTTGTGTTAGAAGGTTATATAACATTGTTTTATACTCTCTGCCCTTGGGGCCTTTTATGTTTGGATGTAGTGCCCTATAAATGATGCTTATTTTATCAAAAACATTTTTTTATACCTAAGTTATTACCTCACCATAGTCATGTAATTTGTATTTTAACCATTTAATAACTTTCTACTCAATCACTATAAATTTAGTTATCATTTAGCAATGAATGCATTGAAAAATAGAAATATGAAAAACAAGAATTGAAATGTCCTAATTACCAAACTTCATTGAAAACCTCTAGATTGAGCATATTGTAAGGACTCTCATAAAAGGATATGGATGCAACAATGAGCAATTAACTATTTGTGGAATCAAATCAAAGAGGTAAGAATATGGCTTAACTACTTAAATGCAAAATTACCATTGGAGATCCTAGGAGGATAATAATAAATTGTATTAATTCATTAAATGGAAAATGAGAAGAAAAAATTACTAAATAGAGAACAAGTTAACTTGTGAGAAGATAAATTTTAGAAATTTTATTAATTTATTAAAAATGGATAATTAACTCATGTTTTGATTATGTTAAGATTGGAACCTAGCCAGTACCCATTACAAAATATCCATAGAGGTAGAGGATAGGTTACTCATAAAAAATGAGACCACTAAAAAAAAGACTCATAATTAACTCATGTTAGTTAAATAATGTGTTTAATGGAAATGGATGCTCCCCACCTTGGAGGAATAGGTCACAAGGATAAGGTTCCTATTTTACACTTGCCACACTCAAGGACACCTTAAAGATCTCAATCTAATAAAGAATGGAGGGAGAGACCTGACACTAAGGTATCCTAGGATATGATTTCAGATTGCAAGAGGGGTTCACCACCAAGTTTAAACTTGGAAAAGGGTATGTGCAGGATCATGATGGGCCAAAAAGTGGCAATATGATTGGTATGTGGCCGACGACTATTTTTTCACCCAAAATTGATGAAACGAAAAATATTTTTAAAGGAGATTCTCAGCTTTCCAACAATATAAATTATGCTTTACTTTGAATTTAATAAGTAATTATTATTCATTTTCTATTCAAATTATGACTAAAGTCCTAATTGATAGGTTGATTGAAAAACATCTATAGCTTTCAAACAGTATCACATTTTTTGAATCCAAAACATCCATCACATTCTATGCTTCGTATACTATAGGATTAAAAAATAAATTTTGAATTTCATGAAGTTTTGACCAAGTTAAGGTGGTCAGACATATGAGTTTTCATAATTTTTAAAAAGTTGTAATAAAAAATTCATAATTAATTATTTACTTGGAAAAAAATTACAAAAAAATATGCATCACATTGAGGCATGAGTCCTCTACTTATATCTAAAATCTTATAAAAAAATATTATCATTTTATTGTGGTTAGGGTGGTCAAAATTTTAAGTACCACTACATTGAAATTTCAAATTTTTACCCAATAGATTTTTTTTTTTAAATACCTAGTAGTTTAGAAACTACATTCAATTTGCTACATATTTTATTTTTACACATTTTTGAAATAATATAGATAACTTATTCAAATTTTTACATCAAGTTGCCTAACTCTGATTTTTCTATTTTTTTTTCCACTTAAGGGCCTATTTTTTCCATGATGATCCTGCACATACCCAAAAGACAATGACATGCAAGATGAAATGTAAAACCCTAATTTGATGCAAGCTTGATTTAAACAACCTAGAAATGCAAGAAGAACAAAACAAAAAGCTACAAGACAAAATGTGTGCACCTGAAAACTTGTGGAGACTTGAATGAAGACTAGAAATTCTACAAGTTCAAAATTTTTGGCCTACCGGGACTCATTCTCCATTCTAGGAAAATCAATTCCATATCTAGATTTCTACATAGGAGTGGGTTTCAAGTAAATGGGTATCCAAATCTTCCAAGATCTTAAAAAAAAACCTATAGTGGGACTTACTCACCACTTGGGGTGAATGAGTCCAATTTGGATTCTTTAGATATTCAAAGTCTAAATCTTCTCCTCTCAGTCTACTCAATCTGTTCCTCCAAGTTCTCGAATCTAAAACTCTAAATTTCAGGTTGTAGATGACCTTTTAGTGAAGATTATGACCTGGAAAATGGAGAGACAAATCCAACAATCTTGTAACCTAATCTTCAATTCTTTAAAGCACCTAGATCTACAATCACACAAACAGAGAGAGCAATAGTGTTGATTGTTAGGGAATAGGGATTTTCCTTGGTCAAACCCCTTGTAGGTAATTAAACCAAATGATGAGATAATGAAACAAGGACATGAAACATGAAACATGAACAATGATACCTTGAATTATTTCTTGTAAATGATGTCTATAGATCTGTAACTCAACATGAAATGATCATGAAGGATGTAGATCTTGATCTTGACTTGATAGAAGTAAAACAATGCTTAATCTTGGATCTTCAATGCTACATCACAACACTAGCTTGAAATAACATGCTTGATGCTTGATATGCTTGGCATGATGATGTATCTTGAATTGCTGCAACAATTGATGAAGAATTCTACCCTTGAATGCCTTAGAATTGATCTTGAAAGCTATCTTGATGACCTTGTGAAGACTTGGAATGCTTAACTCTTGAGTGCTTGACTTGATAACATGAATGGATGATGATATAATGATTTGAGAGATTGTTTATATAGGAAATCCAATCAAATGATCATTAAGTTGATCCCCAAGGTTGACATGGAAGAAATTTGAATTAAAAACCCACTTTTCCCGCTCAAAACCTTAAAAATATGCCAATTGGGACTCATTCACCATCCTAGGATAATGATTCCCCCTTGGATGGGATTCATTCACCCAAGGTGGAAAATGGGTCCCACAGGGGCTATTTTTAGTCCTAAAGTGTCGGGGAGTCAAGGAATTAGGCTTATATGTTAATCTTCTCAGGTTTTTAGTTAAAATAGGCCTTGGGATGCATAATATGGAGTCATAGGGACATATTAATGATGATATAAAGGTCATAAATGCAAAAGGTTCCAAAATTCAATGTGAAAGTGTAAATCAATACACTTTACAACACTAAATTAAGGAAAAATTGGGTTTGTTTAGCTTAGAAGGTCCCTAAATCCCATGTGAATGTGTAAAACACATTACAATACTAGATTAGGTCCACCTTAGTTTACAAGCCTCCTAAATTTAATGTAAAGGTGTCAATAAATATAGTTTACAACATTAAATTAAGGTAGAGTTAAGCTAATTTAGCTTAAAAGGGAGCCCAAGACCTAATGTGGATGTGTAAAACTAATCACAACACTAGATCAAGGAAATATCAAGCCCAATTTTTCATTAGTTATTCCCAAATTAAGTAAGGGATACTTTTTCAGTGACTCCAAATAATAAAATATTATTAATTAAGAGATAATGTAATAAAAGATAAATAATAATAAATGGTATAATGATAAATGATTAATGGTATAATAGTAATGGTATATAATGATAATTAATGATTGAAAATTAGAAGAATAATTTTAGTGTCTACAAACAATACTAATTCAACTAACAATTAGCATTGGTTTTTGGAAAACTATTTCATTATTTATTTCTCTATCATTACCCCACTATGGGGAATCTTGAATACAAAGTTGTATGTATCAAAATATCAATGGTTGGTTGTGGTTCTTTTATATTGTCTAAACTAAAACCTTAGTATAGTATCCTCAACTAATTCCATAATTCCCTTAGCTTTAAAATTAAGGCATGTGCCCACTTTTAATTAGATATAGTGAGGATAATAATTTTAGGGAGTCACACTATATCCTATGAATCTAGAAGGTAGTGAAGTTTAAATTTGACATGGTAAATTTCAATTGGTTATGTCCCATAAATTAGGCCATTAATAGGAACATTTGCATCATTTTAATATTCTAAAAATATTGAGCTTGAGCATGATGATTCCCCACTAGTTGATATCCCTATCAACCAAAAAATAATAACAAATTATAATTCAATGCAAAAATTTAAAGTGATATGGGGCCTTATATACCCAATTCCTCTCAACCATACAATCATGTACATGGTTACCTACATAGACTAGTATCTTAGGAGTTAATGATAACTTTTTATGGAGGAACTTTTGAAGTTCCATATGTTCTTAATGTAAAATTACTAAAAGTATTATTTTTCTAAATTTAGAAATTTTGGTTATTCTAAGATAGATATTAGGAGAGTCATTGATTTACTTTAAGTTAATGAATTTTATTTTTCTCTTTCAATTTTTGAAGGAGAATTGTATATAATTTTATTTTTTATGCAATTTTTTTTTCTTATTGATATATATTTTTAGATTCAACACTTGCTAGGCTATTTGACAACATGAAATTGGTAGGTTTCCCTTTACTAATTCAACTATAAACTAATTATAATTATCTAAGGAGACATGTCTCAATATTTGTGGACCTACCTAAACTGTGAAAATTATACCTCACACCTTTATCAATAATTATTTTTCAACACCATTAATCTTAAAAGAATAAAAAATTATTGTTGAAAATGATGAGAGTTTAATTTATAAATAAAGATAAATAGATACCATATAATCTTTTACTCGATATTCTTATGATTTTTGTGATATAATAAGAATTAAGTATGAATAATCCTATGTGGAAGTGTTGGAATCCATTAAATCATGCATAATATTGGAAGGATATGCATTCAACAACTTACACTCCTTAGGGGAAATTTTAATTTTTGATTCAACCAAAGGTCTAGAGTCTTTTGATCAATTTTAATAGATTATTTCTAAATTTTTAATGAGAAAATATATATCTACCCACATATCCCACTATTTAAGAATGTGTCATCTTATATAACTACACATAGCTTAGTGATTGAATGAATTTGATGTCCTTTTCCAATATAAAACTACTTTATGATGCATTTCAAAGAAAAGTACCTTGTAAATATGAAAAGAATGAAGGGTCTCTAATGAATCTAGCCATGGATTGTTGAGCAATAAGGCATCAAGTTGGTTGTATGCACATCAAAAGTATTATTATTCAAGAGATATGATTTGATTCCAAGTAAGAAATTATAAATAATTTCAAGTCCCTCAAACAAAGGAGAATATTTATAAAATAAAATTTGATCTTCCTAACCAATTCAAAAAAAAAAAATCTGCAATCGACTTAAATGAACTTATTTTTATACTAGAGTTAAATTTATATATGCACGCAACTAACTCGATTATTTGAACTATTTCTCTTAGAATTGATTATTTTCCTTCAGATATATAATTATGGCTAGATTTACCTTGGACTCTTGCACTTGGAACTCAATAATATCAGTCTCTATGGTTGTAGTAGTTCTGTGTCCATCAAAATCATTAGACACTAATCCTTCTGTCTAGATATCTGATGTGTCTAAGGTACTCTATAGATATTTTTAGGATATTATGATAACATAATAGATTATTGTAGTAGTACATATGATTTGGGACATCTTGTTGATTGTGGAGGAAGTAGTTAGGTAGTAAATAAGAACCTAATTATGTTTTCCTTAATTATATAATTCAATATAATTAACAAATCTACTATAGAGTGAAAGCTTATTCTTAGAATTTAATTGGCACCCAATCTTGGCGACTGTTGTAAAGAATGAAATCCCCTTTCTAAGATAAATTGTTGTAGTAAATTCAATTTGGTAGTGTTCTACAATATTAGAGGTATGGACTTCATATTAGTTAGGTCTTTAATAGATATCAAATATTCCTTTAAGAGCTAATTTTGGGTACATGAGATGGTTTATAATAATTTAAAATTTTAAAACTATGGTATTATTTGCTAGTTAAAATAAATTCTTAATCCTATGACATTGATGAATGTGACCTAGGACTAGCAATGAATGTTATTTTCATGTCTTAGCCATGTGAGATATTCTATATAAATAGGTTTGTTATCCATTTATGAGGGTTGGAGATTTTGGATTTTCATGTGTCTAGAATAAGTTATATTTAGATAGAATCTATAGTTTTATTTCACTCAAGAACTCCAAAGTGAGTGTTATTTTAATTATGTAATATCAATAAAATATGAGTATAGTTCTAAGCATTAATTTAAATGGTTATCTTGTGTTGAATGAATTATTTCACATATATGTTTGATGCAGTTTTATTTTTTACTTAGATCACATTTAAGATAGGTAAATACAAGATATATAATACTCTATCTTTTCTTGTTTACCTCATTTTGGTAAATAATTTGTGAGATGATAGATTTTTTTATTCTTGTAAGTGCATATCAAAGTGGTCTGACTTCTTCTAACATATTCTTTTATTTTTATCATTTGTTAAAAATTGGAATAGTTTGAGTAGTTCTAGTCTTTTGATCACTCACATTGGTCAATGTTGATATGTTTATTATTTTTTCTTTAATGAATTCATGATAATATTTTGTTATGAAAGATTTAAAAATAAATTTAATGGATGCATAAATAGTGTGTATATTTTTAATCATTTCTACTTTGATGAGATGGTTTGCTAAATCAAAAATTATATCAATATCAAAGTGATATTGTCCATTATAATAATACTATGTTTGTGAACCCATGGAAGAATATTCAAATTTACGAGGGTTAGCCCCAAGTCCTAACAAGAAAATAATTCCCTATACATAGGTATCATGATTCTTGGAGTGTTTCCAATCCTTTTCAAGATATATTTTTAGTCACCTACATCAATACTTTCACCCACCAAAAATCTATATATGATTAAAAATTTCCTTCCTTTCATTCTTTTGTCTTATATTTTTTAATTATTAGTGTACTTTTTTTCTTGTATTCATTAAGCATTTAAATTTTGTATGATTTTTGGTTGATAATACTTTATATTTAATTTTAAAATAGGTAACTTTTATTATATAATTGATGTATAGAAGTATAATGTGAAATTATTCTATTCTTTAAATTTATTATTCCTTAGAATATATATCATTTTAGTTCATATACATTTCATATTGTGAATATATTTTTTGTTTATTCAAGGGGTAAACGCTTTTGACCGGAGCTATGAACCGGATACAACCATTCAACAATACCACCCCAACAGGGTTTGAACCTTGGTGGCAAGAACAACAGTGCCACCTATAAACCATCACACCATGCCAATACCGGCCATATTGTGAATATATTAATGTAATGGTAAAAATTTAATATCTTGCACTTACTCATTTTCACTCATTTTTTGTGTATGCAATAAATCATTGTATAGATATCCAAAGAAAATATATTATTAAAAAAAATATAATGAATATATGTATTTAGAAATTTTAAACATAGAAAAAATAAGAGTTTAAAAATATTTAAAATTTGTACATTTATTTGAATAATAAATAACATAACATAAAATTTAAATACATGTTTGATATTTTGTCTTCAATTGAAAGCCACTATGTATAAATATCAAACAATGACTCGCCATTCATGTGACATAAACATATATACATTTTTTAGCAAAGGCGGAGAGCCTATATGTATATATTTATAATAAAATAAGTTTATACATAAGATTATAGAACTGGATTTACAAAATCCATAAATTTCCCCAAACCATTCATGGAAGCAGCAATACAATGCATAGGGAAACACAAAATTCATAGCATTTTCCTAATACTATTCATAGGATTTCAAAAAAATTGGACCCATTCTGTATATCCATCATTTATCATTATAGTAAACCCAGGCACGATGCAAAAAACCAAAAATGTTGCTTGTTATCATTCTAGGTATTCTTCCATTTGAGCCTCTACACTCTTTAGAGTTTGCATGTCATGAGCAACATGATCATCTTTTATAATTGGAGCACAATACTCATGCATCCCATCCACATAGGAACCATGGCCTACAACTAGGTCACTTACTATTTATTTCCCCCAAGCCAATTGTGGGTGAGCTACCAGCCCCATTCCTTGCATGATCACATTTTATACATTGTCATGAGCAACCCCCACTTCCACATAACCTACATTCGAACTAGAGAAATTCCCTTGACCTTTCATCTGAATAGAATTTATGGGAGAGTGAGGAGAATGAGCATTAAGGAAAGAGATTGCATAGTTTTTTTCTTTTATGTCCATATCCATATTCACACTTGATCCCTCTAATAGTTCTTCCTTAATGCATTCAAAAACCTACTATCACTTTTTTGTTGCAGGGAAAATCTGATAGACTCATAAATTTACTCAAACCCTTGATGGTGTCTAATAAAATCTCTTGGAAACAAGCCTCCTATGTCCCCATCCCCAACAAAGACATGTAGTAATTTTGAACTGCAATTAATAGAGTTTTGTTTTGAATAAATTAGGGCTTAACAAATTGCTCTGCTATTAGCACTAGCTCCCGATAAGACTGCAATAAATCCATAACATATGATAGGAAAACAGAGAGAACCTGGGATGGAAATATAATTCTTTTGGCACACGGACTTGTCACCTCCACACCAAGAACTGTGCATTTGAACAACTTCCTCAACCCTAGGGAAAGTCAAGTTAAATATCATCTTTAAATAGTCATGGGATAGATATTCCTTGAAAGGAAGCTCCCATGGTTGCACCACCATATTCACTCTGTAGTTCTAGGGTTTGAAAGCCATGCTGCTACTTCTCCACAACCAAGCGACTTCACAAAGTGAAAAATTAAGCAAGCATTTGAATAGATGCAACATAACAACCACCTCCCTTTATAGCCAATAAAACCATGTGCATATCTTATTTATAAATAAAGGGGACTATTTTGTTGTCATGAGAAGGCAAGCCTATTAAAATCACTGAATATTTAACTTTTGTTAGCCCATGTGAATCTTTCTCTCCAAGCTCAGCTTTATGTGTCACACTCTTGATCATCATAGCACCCTGTACCTACAAAACAACAAACATTAAACAAATCTCAATGCTAGAAACACATGTCCATTACTAGGAATGGTTGTCGTAATCATATCTGGAAGTGTGCCTTCAAATATGTCAACACGCTAATGATAAGAGCAATGTGATCATTAATCATTCATCAATGTTTATGTCAGCCAAAAGTACCATTAATTCAAACTGGCCACCTCATACAAAATGATTCAACATCTCCCAACCTATTTGTTAGTCCAGCTAAGCAATCTTTGCCACACATATTACCCATCTTCCCTGCCACTAATCCATGAACATGTACATGGCGGTATGAAACTTACAACGTCTTTTTATTTCCTTCATCAATTGTAAGCTCTAGAAATTAAGGAAAAATATTTTCTATCTTTTGATGCCCTACTACCTCAAAATTCTAACCATCACATCCCATTTTTGCAACCCTATCAGCCATTTTATTGCCCTCTCTATATGTGTGAGAAATTTGGACTTCAATAAAAGTTTCCAATATTTTCCAAGCTTTATCCAATATATAACGTAATCTCCAATTGTGTATGGCTCTTTCTTTGCAAGCATTTATTATAATCAAAGAATCACCTTCAATATGCAACTTACAAATGTTCATGGATTTTGCTGACTACAGGCCATGGGGCACTACTAGTCCCTCTGCAATGTTATTAGTACAATTTAGCACATGGACTACTTTAACTACTAAGAGAGAACCTTTCCAATCCCTGATAACTACTCCACCCGAAAAACATGGATTGCCCCTTGAACAACCATCAAAATTAAGCTTAAAAAAATATTTTGTAGGAGGTTGCCACTAGACCTTGCTTTTATCATTTTTTAACTATGAGGCAATCATTTGAGCACCTTTGAAAGGAAAAGATATAGATTCCCAGTTTTGAAGAAGCCATTTATTCCAATTCGTGAACACTAAAGAAATATTCTTATTGCTTTGGACAAAAGCAATAACTACCTCAGAAATTTATTGTTCAATTTTACTCTTAATCTGCATGTTTGATTGGGTTTGCTGTCTAAATATTTGTTTATTTCTTTCCCACCTCAAACTTGGCTTTTGATACATGCACCATACTAGTTTAACTCCTAGTGCTAAATTTCTTGCAGACAAATTATGCATGCCTACTCCTCCACTATTTTTATTCATGCACATATTTTCCAAGGAAATCAATGGGATCTATTTTTTTTCATCCATGTTACCTCTTCACAAGAAATTCTTAATAAGCTTCTCAATTTACTACACTATGCCTTTTGGAGCCTTCAAGACAACCATAAAGTAGTTTGGAATAGCTGCTAAAACTATCTTTATCAGTAGGATACAACTAAAGAAAGATAACCACCTTTCCTTCCAAGATAATATTTTGAACTTTATTCTATCTAAGACCTTCTGCCAATACTAAAGTTTATTTTCCCCTGTAAAGAAAGGGATACCTAGATATGCACATGGAAGCTCAACTACTTGAAAACCCAAGTTGTTGTAAAAATGAGTAAAGTTATCTATTTGTTGTCATTGATGTCACCATGTTGGTAGTATGTTGGAAATTGGGTCTAGTACTCTTATTCTAGTGCTTATCCTCTTTGGTGGTTGGCCCGGTATTTTGGTTATCTTTTCGGTATTCCAATCTACACTTCTCCACAGATGATAATATCTAGTTGCAGTTTTGGGAAACTATTGATGGATGTTAAAGGAATGCATGATTAGGTTATTTCATGCTCTAGTGCTCGTACAATGTAGTAGTAACCAAAAAATTGATTGTTTCCTTGTTGCAATGAAGATTATTCCTTGACGACTTGTTAAGTTAATTTTGATTTTATGTGAAAGCTTATGTGTGACCTCTTTCTTGGTCTGAGCCGACATGATGAAATATGCTAAAGATTGTTTTGTGTGTTTGGAAATATTTTATGAATTATTGGAGCCAACATAATAACAGTTAAAACATTTTAAAAATACTTTGTGGAAGTCAACCTAATTAGTGCCTATGATGGAGATTGGGTATATATATATATATAATTATATGGTGAACAGTTTGGAAGTATGAGTGAATGTGTGAGTAAGTGTGAATGGGTGTGTGGGAATATGTGTAGTGAGTCTGTAGGAAAGTGATAGAGGAAATAGTGAAGAGGTAATGAATGTGAAGGTGTAATCAGAAAGGAAATAATTTTGAGCATATCTAGAATTGTATCAACACATGTTAGTTGTATCTTTCAAGTTCATTTTTGGGTTGTAAAGCCTTACTTTGTTTTGTATAATTTTTTTGTAGGAAATGAGCCTCTTGTTGGATAGTCAGTCCTTTTGTAGGAAGTGAGCCTTTGTACTTGGATAGTGAATCCTTCTTTTGACAATGAGCCTCCTTTTTAAAATACTATATAGTGTGAGTTAACCCTCACCATGGTTTTTCCCTTATTGAGTTTTCCATGTAAAAAAATGGTGTTAATTGTGTTGATTTAATTTTTGTTATCTATGCTTCATTCTCATATTTAATACCAAAATAGTGTGGTTGAAGATTTGATAAGTGATAAATTTTTAAGTTTGAATTTTTGTGACAACTGATTCACCCTCCCACTCTCAGTTGTCCCGCACCTATTTAAAAATTGGTATCGGAGCTCTTGGTTCCTCCGGTAAAGTCTAACAGCTTGAGGGAGATCTTGAAGATGGAGATAATGAATGACAAAGGAGAACTTTAGACTTCTCTTGAAGATCTTGATAAAGTGGAAAGAGAAAATAAATATTTGAAAGAGAATCTTGAGGAAGCAAATGAATGTGTTTGGAAATTGAAGGAACAATTGAATAAATTTAAGGAAAAACACAAAGAAGTAAGTGAAAAGCTAAAACAAGAGATAATTGGATTGAAAGTGACAGTAGAAGGAAAGAAGAGGATTGAAGAATGTCTAAATACAATGGTGAAAAACTAGTCTAAAGAATGTTCCAGACTCGAGCAAGAGATAGTCAATATGAGAGTGCAATATGAGAAGGATAAACTCTATGAAAATAATTTCAGATCTAGCTCTGGTAAACTTGAAGAACTGCTTGCAGGATAGAAACCATGTAAAGACAAAGGTGGGTTAGGAGCTAATACCTGTGAATTTTCTAAAAATGTGAAGAAGAATCAAGGTAATAAGAAGCAAAGAAGGAATATTTCAAGACGACTACCTGTGAAACAGCCTAATGCAAAAAGGTACCCCTCTTTTGATGGTGTTTTCTTTTCTTGTAAAAAAATATGGTCATAGAGCAACTGATTGTAGAAGTAGGATAAACTAGTTTTCTAGCTCTCTTTCCAGAAAATGTTTTGAATGTGGGAAGTTTGGACATAATTCTCCAGAATGTAGATCTTAGATAAGTTTGATCAGTTGAGTAATAAGAAATAGGTTTAATGAAGGCAAAAGGAATCAATTCTTTAATGGCTACTACTATGCCTGCAATAAATTTAGACACAAAGAAAATTAGTGTAGATTGAGGAATAATGGAAGACAGCCTAATCAGAAAGGTGTGATCTGTTATAACTGCAATAAACCTAGACATGTATCTAAAGTTTGCAAGAATAAGAAAGGAAAGAAATGTGCTCCATAAGAGAAGAGTGAACTAGTAAAGAAGATTGATAAAGAAGAGATGAAGCAAGACATGGAGAAGACATGGAAGAAGAAAGAAGAAGAAGAAGAGAAATATGAACTCCTAATGTTTTTTTACCCTCATCCGGTACAAATGACTTATTCAAAATTTAGACCTAGCATGGTCTTAGGGGGAGAATTATCAAAAGAACACAAAAAACCCCTAAAAGAATGGCATATTTAAGAGGTTGGAATGTGGTCAAAATGTGAAGCATTCTTGTTCAAAGGTTCTAGAAGAAGAACCAAAGAAAAATATGTTGGTATGAGGATTTGCAGACCGTTTGAAGGTTTCCTGTGCTAAGTGAAGTGTGTGTTTAGCAACTTTTTTTGTTTGTTTCATTCAATGCACTTAGGGAAAACTCGACGATGGATAAGTAGAAATTTGTGATTCTTTTTGGTTAATTGTGCATCTAAAATCATTGAAAAGTGCTATGAAGATTTCTTGAGGCGTGCTTGAAGTGTCTCTGAAGGGAATTTGAAGATTGATTCAAGTAATCTAGAAACCCTCTCTCTGTTTACATAAGGAAAGAAGAAAATTGAAGAAGTATCGATGAATTTCAAGAAAGATAAGAAATGGATAGTGGCACATGTAGTGTTACTTCTCTTAAGCTAGAAAAGGTTGTAGTAGAAGAATACGATCATATGAAAATGAAGGAAATTGAACTAGGGTTGAGCGAAGTCAAATTACAGAATATTCAAACCCTAGGGATGCATTTATGGAGTGAATTTTCATGGATTACAGATAAAGAGGTTATTTTGTTCTTGTTGAATCATATCAAGGATGAAAGCATTATTTTGGAAAAACTCTACTTGATCTTGAAGCAAGCAATTAAAGCATCGTTGGATTATGTAGCGTTGGAGAACTTCCTAGAAAGAAAACTATGAAATATAAAGATGTGGTGGAGCTAACTGGCATTGGTAGAGATTAGAAAGCATTATTGATTGATATACTTGCTTACTTGGCCATTAGGTATGTTGCATATGGTATCTCATACAAAATTTATTTCAGGAATCGTGAAAGTTCAACTTTGGCTATTTCCATACACATTGCCCACATGATGGTTAAGGAGATTAGACAATTTGATTTATGTAGCTTGTTACTTGAGAATTTGCTTGAAAATATTCAAATATCATTGGTTAATTATCCATTTCATTTTGGATCCTTGCTTGTATGCCTAGTGTTTTACTTTCTAAATTCTCTACCACAAAAAGATATTGTGGTGTGGGAATCTGGTATCCCTATTGAAAAAAAAAATAAGACATCTAGAGTCTTTGGAAGATAATGAAAATATGTGCAGATCATATTTCTCATCCTTACGAGCAAACCCTTTCTTTGGTATATCTATAGTAAGTTGATTTGAAGTAGGCTCTTTGTCTAGGAAAAGAGAATTGGAAGTTATTATCAATGATTCTCCTTCATAATCAAAAAAGAGAAAGGAAATGGCTGAAGACATCACTGATATTTCAGATAAGAAGGAGAAAGAATCGCTAACTGGTACTAAATCCCCTAATCCTGATGATATCCAGTCTATGATAATTGAAGGAAAAAGGAAGAAGATTGGTGAATTATGGGATGTTTCCTTGTTGGTGAATTATGGGATGTTTCCTTGCCTATTGACAGACTAAAAAATTGATGATGCGCTAGTAGATTATCCACTTCGAAAAGGTATCAAAATATCTGTTGTTTCTGATTTCTTACCAAAGAATCTAATTGAGATTTTTGAAGAAAGGATGTTGCTCGAAGGTCTGAAAGGACGTAAGATGAGAATCTTGGTTGAAAGAAGATGTAAGAAGGCTATGTAGAGATTGTCTAGATTAATTGTGGAAACAAAGAAGTGTGTTAAAGAAATTTCAGATGTTTACAAGTATTTTCTTCAGTGCCCTGTTGTTGTAGAAAATTTTAGAAGTAGAATTGAAGCTATTGAAGCTAAGGTGAATGAGATTGGAAAGAACTTTGACATATTTGAAGATAAAGAAGGGAAACAAAGGATAAGAATTGGTGAACTTCAGGCCGAACTGATCATTACACAAAGATGGAGAGATGATGTGACAAAGACCTTCTGGTTTTTTCAAGAAATTGTTGAATTCTGGTTAGAGCATCTTTCCAAAATTCTTTTTGATGTTGAAGATACTAAGAAACAATGTTTTGATGTAGATTGGTCACCCTCTTTTACTCTATTGGGATTATTGGAAAGTATATGGAAAAAAAATAGAGTCTGATTTTTTAACTAGAAGAAGTTGTATCCAGTTCTCAAAGAAAGGTATAACAATGTGTTTCAGGTGAAGAGTGTCAACTTCACTTAATTTCTGCTTGCTTAAATGATCTAGACTGTTGGAATTTTTTAAAGATTCTTTGGAAATATTTTTGAAATTTTTATGTCACCATGTTTGTACTCATTTTTGGCACCCTTTGCCACTAATTTCAAAGGGGGGGAGAGTTAGAATGGAGAGTGTCGGAGATAGTGGAGAGAAAAAAAATTGTTCACATGTTGCCATCAATGACAAAGGGGGGGATTGTTGGAAAAATGAGTAAAGTTATCTATTTGTTGTCATTGATGTCACCATGTTGGTAGTATGTTGGCAATTGGGTCTGGTACTCTTATACCAGTGCTTATCCTCTCTGGTGGTTGGTCTAGTATTTTGGTTGCCTTTTTGATATTCTAGTCTACACTTCTTCATGAATGATAATCTCTTGTTGCAGTTTTGGGAAACTACTGATGGGTGTTAAAGGCATGCATGATCATGTTATTTCATGCTCTAGTGCTCGTACAACATAGTAGCAACCAATAGATTGATTGTTTCCTTGTTCTGATGAAGATTATTCCTAGCCAACTTGTTAAGTTAATTTTAATTTGATGTGAAAGCTTAAGTGTGACCTATTTCTTGGTCCAAGCTGAAATGATGAAATGTGCTAAAGATTGTTTTGTCTAATTGGAAATACTTTGTGAACTATTGGAGCCAATATAATAATGGTTAAAACATTTTGAAAATACTTCGTGGAAGCCAACCTAATTAATGCCTGCGATGGAGATCAAGTATATATATAAGTATGTAGCGAATAGTTTGGAAGTATGAGTGAATGTGTGAGTAAGTGTGAATGGGTGTGTGGGAATATGTGTAGTGAGTCTGTAGGAAAGTGATAGAGGAAATAGTGAAGAGGTAATGAATGTGAATGTGTGATTAGAAAGGAAAAAATTTTGAACATATTTGAAACTGTATTAGCACATGTTAGGTGCATCTTTCCAATTCATTTTTGGGTTGAAAAGCCTTACTCTATTTTGTATAATTTTTTTTTAGGCAGTGAGCTTCTTCTTGGAGAGTGAGTCCTTTTGTAGGGAGTGAGCCTTTGTACTTGGATAGTGAGTCCTTCTTTTGGTAGTGAGCCTCCTTTTTAAAATACTATATAGTGTGAGTTAACCCTCACCATGGTTTTTCCCTTATTGGGTTTTCCACATAAAAATTTGATGTTCATTGTGTTATTTTACTTTCTATTATCTATTCTTCATGCTCCTATTTAATAACATAATAGTGTGATTGAATATTTGATAAGTGATAAAGTTTTAAGTTTGAATTTGTGTGACAACTAATTTAGCCCCCCCTCTCAATTGTCTTGTGCTTGTTTAACACAAGTTTACTAGCCTCTTTAAAAGAGATGGTTTTGTATTAAAAATATAGATTTTTGACTTAGAGGCATTTACTTTTTTCCCCAAAGTAGAGGAGTATTTATCAAGCACCTGTTTGACTTGTTTCACCTCTAATAAATAATATTTACCAAATAATAGGTGCCATCTACAAATAGAGAGTGTGTTACTCAGATTCTTGTATTTGGAATGGATACCCCCTGCCATAGTCCCTGATCATGAACTTTTTTAATTGTTTTACTCAATGATTCTTCCATGATGATAAATAAGATTAGAGATAGGGGATCTCCCTACCTCACCCCTTAAGTAGATCTAAAAAATTCAACTAGGGCCAAATTGATTACTACTGAGAAATTTTTCCCTAACAAGCATTAATGAATCCACTTGCACCATTTCAAAGCAAAACCAAACCTTTGAAGAACCTGAATCAAAAAATCCCAATCTACCATGTCATATACCTTCATCATAGCTAGCTTGATAATAAAAGAAAGCAAACCATTGTCTTTGATAGAGTGCAACATTTCATGAGCTATGAGTGCCCCTTCAAGAGTCTTTCTTCTAGGAACAAAGGCACCCTATTCATAAACATAAATTAAGGTTTTAAGTTATTAAAAAAAAATACTTTAATATCAATTACAATCAATTTAATATGTTTTTCAAATACCATTAAATTTCCTTCATTAAGGAAAATTAATTTTAAACCAATATCTAACTATATTTAAATAAGATTAAAAATATCATTGATATCCTTGAATAGTACAATGAGTTATTAATGTTGTGTCTAGTAATGTTGTCATAACTTATCTTTTATGGTTAAAATTAGTAAAATAATTATTTGAGTTTTTGTTTGAAATCTATATTATACTATAGGTGGTTTCTTAATTTTATAGAAATGTTACTTTCAAGAGTTATTAAAGAGTTGGTTAATTTCAAATTGTGGTTTTAATTTCATGAGTCATATATATTATTTTTTTCTATTATAAAACTTATAATGTAATGAAATATCTATTATTATTAATATTCTTAGTATTAATGGATTGTATTGATTATTTTTGGTCAAAAATATTGTATGTAATGTACAGTGAATTTTTTAGTGGCTAATATTCGCCAATTGGCTAATAGTTGAAATTTGGAAATCCAAATTTGGCTAATAGTTCGAGCTATGACATGACTTGAATCGTCACATTTTTTACAAAATTTTATTATAGTCTTATTTAAATTGCCAAAAAAATCATTTTATTAAAAAAATTAACTAAAAAAATTGCCACAATATTTGATAGATGACTAGATTAGATTTGCCTAAATTTTATAATTATAGTAGAAATCTATATTAATTTGCCAATAGTATATCATAATTATTAGTTGCTTTAGGACCATATTTTTGATCTTTAGTTTCTACCATTGATTTACAATATAATCCAATGGCACTTGTTGTATTCCACAAGGTAAAATGTAACTGTGATCTGTAATGTTCATGGGGCCCATAATTTTAGGTTTCATGAGCATAGATCATGGGTACATTTTAGCTTGTAGAGTACAACAAAGGTCATTAGATCAATGATCTAAAATAAATTTTAAGCCCCATGAGAATTACATATAATGGGTACATTTTACCTTGTAGAGTACAATGAGGGCCATTATATTATATTTTAAAACAATGTTGGCAAGTAAAACCCATTGATAATTTCCACCCTCGGGCCCTTACATGAGATTTTTTTTTAGATTAGATGGATTCACCATCATAATTAATGCCTTTTCCTATTTTTTTCAAGATTCGTCAAAATTTTCTACAAAATTTTAGTGATGTAAAAAAATCGCCATTCAAATTAATATTTTTTGCTATAAAATGAAAGATTGACAAGGATATTATTTGAGGGAGGTTTCTTAAATTTATCACTGGTAATGTAGTATTCTTTGTACTAATATATGTTTTCTTTGAATTTTTTAATCATATTAAAAAAATTATTGGAATGATGTTATGTTTTTGATAATGTAAGCAGCATTTATAGGGTATTGTACCCTACATAGAGAGCCACAAGGGCCAAAAGTCTAGATCAAAAAAGCATTAATCAAAACACCACACCAAAAAACACCTAATCTAAAACTAAATGGAGACTGACAACACACATGGACTAACAACAAACCGGTTGCATACTAGTTGGCCTTCTCCTAATTCTTAGATAACAATTGAACCATATCATCACAAACCCACTCCTGGCGGTCCTCGGTCTTCTTTATCCCTAGCTCATCCTTCATGGAAGTCAATAGGTTACTAGTGACATAGTGAATCATCTTGACCGTGAAGCAGGTCAACCCAAGGAACATTTTGTCCAAGATGTCCAATCTATTTTTCAGCATACAAATCACCTCCTTGCTGACCATAGTGTAGTCGGGATCATTCTACTCAATTTCTAGCAACTGTGATGAATGGGAGGTTGAACCCTCCTTCTAAGCTAAACCAATGTCAAGAATAGAGGAGGGACCTCTAGCTTTATCATCTTCCTCATCTACCGACACCTCTTCTACATCATTGCCTTTGTTGTTAGACAGCTCCTCTTCAGTGTCCAAGTCCCTAACTTTCACTTTTTTCTTGTTTTTTGTCAGCCTGCCAAAGCGCCTAATGATGGTGTCGCAACCAATAACCAAGGTCTCTGCAACCACCATATCACCCAAGGAATCTTGCTCACAAATTCTTTCCTTTATTTGGAGGAACCTTCTCCTCCTTACCTTCCTTCTTTATACCAGGCTTACTAGGGGTCTTAGCAGGGGTAGATTTTAGGTCACATAAGCTAACAATCGCACTGGTTTGGGCAGGACCATCAATATCCTTGTGTTTTTTTGCAGCAGGTTTGGGTTTCTTAGTAGGGGCTAGGTGGAAATGATGTTATGTTCACACAACTAACTATACTATTATTTGTTAATATGATCTTCTATAAGATATGGTGATAACATGTATATATTTTAGGTTGTCACAATACATATAATATTTTTATTTGAATATTTTGGTCAATACTTTTATATATTGTTGTTGTATTATATACAACATATTACAATTGTATACCAAGTAGTTGTAACAATAAACATGGATTATTAAACGTTCAAATACATTGAAGAGGTGACAAAACATGTGTATGACTCAAAATATAGAAAAATATCTGATTTCTTTTAATTTCTAAAAAATTTACAATTTGTATATTATTTAATATATCCATTATTTTGAAACAACTATAATATTACTTGAAAGATAGGAAAATTTAAAAATTAACTTTGATATAATTAATAATTATTGTATTATTCTTAAATATGTTTAGAAGGATCATCAATATTAATATAAATAAAAGAATCTTATACTATCACATCTATAAAATTCTTAAAATTTAAGAACAGCCCAACACATAGAGATAATAAATAACTAGAGACATGAATATTTATCTAGTTATGTTGGTCAAATACTGTATAATAACTTCATGAAAAATAATATAAATATACAGTATTTAACCAACAAAATTATGAATATCATGTCTGCCAACCATTTAATAATACCTTTAATTGATATTACCAGTTTAACAATAATTTTAAAGTTTGGTGCAGCAGGAAAGAGTCTAGATAGCCTGCAAATTGTTTTTAATTTGGGGCTTTTGATACTTTCAACATAATAATATACATGCTGGCTGCTTACTTCCAGCTGTGAAGTACTGCAAGTCTCCATAACAATAACTCAAAACTAGATTTACAAGCAAACCGCAACTGGATTACCAAACTACACAACTATAAATTATTAAATACACTTAAGAAGCAGATGAAGATAGTACATTGGATTCTGATGAATGGGGGCTAGCCCTCAAAGAAGCTGGATCTCTCATGCCTTCTCCCCATTTCATCTGATCAGCGTTGGGTACTATATTATTTGTTGCATAGTTTGCTCCCCCATTGGATTGGATCCCCTGACTACTGATAATGGAGGCTATGGCGTTCACTAGGGCGGTTGTAAACTTAGGATCTGAAGTAATGGCGGCAGTAGTTTGAGTAACGTTCTGAATCGATGACTGAGAGGAATATCTGGACAGAGCTCCTTGAATGGCTCTTGTAGTGGAATTGTTAAGTGATGAATCAAGAGAAGTTTGGTGCTGTAATTGGAAAATCTGGCTAACAAGGTCATAGTTTGTTGTTAAAATTGATGAACTAGGCCTGATGTATGCTGGATTATGAGGCTGGGTATAGTAGAGATGAGTATTGCTCAAGGGATTCGAACTGGGAACCGCTGGTAATGATTGGGCGGAACGAGGCATTGTGTTAGGATGATGAAGGGTAGAAAGGAAGTTGGATCCTGCAGATGGGTATTGGTATGGAAGAGGGAAAGTTGGAGGCAGTGATGTGGATGATGATTGTGCTGCTACTGAACTGTGTAGATTTAATTGTGAGGTGGGGTCATTGGCAAGATCTAATGTAATTGTGGGGAAGGAAGTTGAGGCGCTAATGGTGGGATTGGAGGCAAATAATTGGTCTAATCTAGAGCTGTATGAGTTATTGGCAGTCATGTCTTCCATGCTTGAGGTGGAACCAGAGAGAAGCATGCAAGCTGCTGATGTTGTGGTGGATACCATGGCAGTGGCAGCGATAGGAAGTGAGTGGTTGTGACTGCCCTCGTATGTTGTGATGAGTATAGCCATGTCATCTGGGCATCTTTGTACCTGCACCACATTGAAGCAGAACCCATCAATTTACATGATTTAAAACTTTTTTCTGGCAATAAATAGATGAGATTTTGCTTAAAAAGTATGGGCACCTGCTTTCTAACTGGGCATCCGGGGGCCACACTGCAGCGATAGTAAGCTCGGGGACAGGGATTGCCCTTGGCTATTTTTTGCCCATACTTTCTCCATTGACACCCATCTTGCATCTGAAACATCAATGCCAGAGAACATAAACGAAGGATAAGTATCATAATGATAGAAATGTCTAGGAAGATTTAAAGTTTAAAACATTAGAGTATAAGGACAGTGCAAACCTAAAAGATAAAGTATATGAAAACAAATCATTCAATGTGAATGTGATTGTTAGATTCCCATGAAACGAAGAAAAGTATGAAGGAAAATTGTTCTTACCACTGGGGCTTGGCATCTAACACGCACAGACACTCTGGCTTTTCTAATGGTGGGTGCAGCTTCTGAATTCTCGCCTAAAGTCTTGAGAGGTTTATATGGCATCATCAATTCTTCCTCTGGTTTAGCCTGGCTAGTTGTGGGAGAGGCGCTCCTTTCTTTATTTTCTTTGTTTGTTTCATCTTCATCCTTGAAAGCTAAACTCAGATTGAACCCTTTGAAATCCTCTTGCGGCCATTTTGTATTGTGTACCACCTCTTTCCCACTTTCCCCGCCTGCGGTTTCTTCTTTGGCAGCTTTGGTCGAAGAGAAATTTGTCCCAAGAGACAGAGCCACCATCTCTGTCTCATCTTCCCACTTTTCTGATTCCTGAAATAGAATCGATCTCAAGTTTTGAGTTATCTGTTTGTTATATTAATTTGAACAATAATGGTTATTATAGAATTCTACCAATGCTCACCTTTGGAGTCTCTTCTGGCTGTGGATTGTTTTCTTGTTGTTTCTGTTGCTGCATAACTCTCACGATATGCATCTGAAGATTTTGATAATTGCTCATTATCTCAGATAAAGCCAATTTCAACTTCTTGTTTTCCTCTTTCATCCGGCCTATTACTACATGCAGAGACTCAAGCTATGCGCACACACAACCACAAATAATTAGACCCATACAAACAAAATTATTCTGGGCACAATGTAATAGAGATTAAAAGAAGAGATGAAGGATCGATCATTACTTCACTTCCTACAATTGACTCCTGTGGCGAGCTACAATCTCTTATAATTGATCGATCATTCGTGTTCAATTCCTTTCGGATCTGCACACCCACATGAATTTTATTCAGTCTTGGACACTAACCCATAAGTACTCAAGGTTATTATTGCTTGTAATGGGTTGTGTGTTAATTAGAGGAGATTAGGATACGAGGATTTTTCGGTGGTAAAAACAATTTCCAGGGGGGACTTTTAAGCGTATTTGATATAAGCGAGAAAGACGTTTTTAATGAAATTTGTTCGAGGATAACAGATTTGTGAGACAATAATAAGATCTCTGAGATTAAAAAATGTGTGTATTTGTTTTAAAACTTAAAAGATCACATCTACAATCTATTATACAATCTAAAACAATAATAGATTTATGGTTATATTGAGATTTAGTGTTAGTGAACTTCCAAATCAATATATTCGCTTACAGTTAATGATAGTTAATCCAGCAATTGAATGATTTCAAACAGGTCTATACTTATTAACAACACTATATATGTATATCCAATACGTAGAATTTTTAGCACTTCTTGATTCAGATAAAAAGTCGAGAAGAGTAGCATACCTTGGATTGCTCTATAATCTCACAATCACTGACAGATACAGGGAATTTCTCACAATCATAAGACTCCATAGCCTCTCTTTCCATCTCTTCCTGAACATTCCTTTTAGCCTGCTCTGAATTATCCACCAAATTCCTCATAACCTTTTTCTTGATTTCAGAATCGCCCCCATCAACATAATCTTCTTCCAGTTTAGGTGTCAGACCAACAAGCCTACTTTCCAAGATCCTCATCTTTCTGAAATTAATACCCTGAAGATGGTCACCATCATTATCAGTATTCACGGAATCCATTGCAAGAGGCCTTTTCATTTGCCTACCCTCGTGACTCACTTCAATAACCGATACAAATTGCATATGCCCCTCACTCCAGAAAGAAACTATGAAATCCAGAGACTGCTGAACCGTTCAATCATAATATCGAGCATCTTGCATATAAATTCAACGCCTGACGTCGTTTTGGAACATGAACGCCGCCGGATGCTCCGTTATCTCTTGAATTTCTAAAATTATAGGTAAACCATTTTCAACTTTGCTCAGGAGCATTGCGAAGCCCGACAAACGTGTGAAACCGTTGACCTCCATTAAACAAATTGCGCCAAGTTGTCCAGCAGTCGCCGTCAATGGTATTTACTATTATCTTGATCGTGCCGTGCCTGATGCCTCGCACGTAACTTTCCCGGAAATAGATTTTATCTGTACTTCGACAAATAGATTTTTATTTTTATTTTTTCAAAGATCGAATCATATCATGAGGGAGAAGTTGGAAAACCAATTTAAAATCACAAAGGGATAAAATTCTATGATGTGCAGGTGATGTGTCTTTCTGTCAAAAGATAAAATTTTATCTATGTTGTGTTGGATAAATTTTTTGACGCATTGGAACTGAAAAGTTTAGCCTTTTCTCAGTGTTGTAACTTTCTACTTTTACGTAGGCCTAGTTGCATTGACGTTTCTTGTTTGGAGTGAATTTTTTATGCATTCTTTGACTTTACTCTTTTTAGACAAGCCTGTGTAATTATAGACTGCCAAATTTAGCTGCAGCCTCCCCTTTATCAAATATATGTATGTATAATGTGAGCACCGCCACATAATACACCTCTCTTAGATATTTATACAACTTGGAACTTTCTTTCTTCTTCTATTTGGAAAGGCAAGGCGATGATTGAGCTGGCTCTAATTTCAAAGTCAATTGGGTAGAGTTTAAGAGTCTTAAAGACTTTGGCTTACATAGGGTTCATGAATTTCATTTGAAAATAAGTTTTGTTATGGAAGGGCCAATAACCTTACTATTTTTCTAATTAAATATTTTAAGACTGATTTAATAATTTGAAAAAAAAATAAATGAGTTTGTATAATAATAAAAATAGGTTTAATGGTCAATGGGTCTTTGGTTTGTTGGTGAAGTTGAATGGTTCTATATGAACCCACCAAGGATCAAGTCTCTTTGAGTGCAAGGCTCTGACATCATAAGGGATGAGGTTGGGATCGTGCCCTAGGTGAATTTGGTGGAATGGATACCCCTCAATCCTTGGCTCTTAGCCGAAGAGGTTCAACCTATGTCTTGTGCACCTGTATTAGGTTGCAAAACAAATCTAGGTTTGATATAAAACCCTCCATCAAATATATATATATATA
>VDFB02250513.1:0-20440 GCA_007258455.2 Sequoia sempervirens
CATTGATTATTTCACCAAGTGGGTGGAAGCAATTCCAACAAAGAAAGCCACTAGTAAAGTGGTAATTGACTTCCTGATGAGCAACATATTGACTAGATTTGGATGTCCAGAAAGGATTGTATCAGACAATGCAATGTGTTTTAGATCTAAAGAATACATAGAATTTTGTGAGAAGCATGGCATCCAAATTTCTTATTCATAACCATACCACCCATAGGGAAATGGACAGATAGAATCAAGCAATAAAAGCTTGATGAAGATCATTATGAAAAGAATCCTGGATTAGAATAAAAGGGCTTGGGATTCTAAGCTGAGATTAGCAGTCTAGGAATATAGGGTAACTGTGAAGAAGGAAATAGGTTGTTCCCCATTTGACTTGGTTTATGGGATAAATTCCAGGTTGCCCCAAAACAACTTAATGGAAATGTACAAGTTTGTCTAGATGTATAATAATGAAATTGATGATGAGATGCAATTAAGAGTGTAAGCTCTTAGAGAATTAGATAAAACCAGGAGGGAAGCACAAAAGAGAAATGCAAAGTTGCAATTGCAAGTAAAGAATTTGTATGACAAGAGGGCAACTGCTAGGAGTTTCAAAGATGGAGATTTGGTTTTAATGTGGAATGCTAGACTAGAAGATAAAGGGAAACATGGGAAATTTTATGCAATATGGTTGGGTCCATTTTTGATAAATGGTAAGTGGGGTGAAGATTCATACTTACTCCAAGATATGACAGGGGATATTCTTGAATTTCCAGTTCATGGATAGTTCTTGAAGTTATATTTCACTTGAAGTATTCTTTTCCATGAACAGTAGTTTAGGTTTGTATATATTGTATATATTTTGTACATAGTCTAGGTAGTTTTGTCCAAAAAGTCCCTTTTTGGTCGTCTCTACATCTTGGTTTTCTCTTCTTGAGATTCTGAATTCTTGCTTCATTCCAGTGGAATGAACGTCCCCAACTGGAGCCACTGATGGAATTTCGTTAATTTTTTCTCCTTGTGTTCTGCTCATTCCCTACCTGGTGTTACTAGTCTTTCATGGTGTCAAAATTTTCCCTGGGTTGGGGGTTTTAGCCTTATTTTCATGTAAAACCTTTGTGTTTATTTTATGCCTTGGTTGGGATCTTTTTCGCTGTTACCTTTTTGAAGGGTTTTAAAATGACTTATGTTGTATCGTTTTGTCTAGGCCGAGTCCCTTTGTTTTAATTTTATTTCCTTCGTGGGGCTTTATTTTCCTAAGTCCTGGTTGGCCTTGTGTTTCATGGTTTTAAAATGGCTTATTTCATTGTTTACCATCAGCCTAGTGATGTCCCCTTGTCCTCTTAATAAATGTTTTATTTTACAGAAGGGTAAAATTAGCACGATCGTTGATCAACTACCAATTGATCTTAGCCATTCCCTACCATCCCGCGATGAACCCACTACAGTGCTTTGGTTGATCGTGATATCATGAGCAAGTGCCATGTGGCCTTTTGGTGTGGCCAAAGGAGATAATTTTGGTTGACCGTCGATCGATTCTCATCAAATCTCAATGGTTGCCCACCATTGTGTGATAAAAAACTACAAGGTTTTTACTGATCACAATATCACAGTTGGGGGCCACGTGTCTCATTTGATGAAGCCAAAAGAAAAAAGGAAATATTGTCCAACCTTAATACATTAAAAGGTGGATTACTAAAGTGTTCTTGTCCAACGGATCTATTATAATCGAGGTGGGAAAGCTGCTTGATGGTTAATGACAAGGCTAGCGACTGTGTTGAATGAACAAAATCAATGATGCTCAAGATCTATGGTTACTCACCATCGCACGATCCAAAGTTGTAGGATCTTTATTGATTGTGATATTGCGGGCGACTGCCACGTGGACTTCCTTGGTAGCGTATGATATGGTGGGCCCCTTATTGCCGTGTTGGAAATTGTGTCAACTTTTTTGAAGGCAGTCATTCGATGATTTGATCTAATTGAAAGATCAATGGCTTGAATTTAAATCTACATCAAATATGGTTGGAGCCATTCGTGTAGTGTGCAAGTGAGCTTTAATGGTGGATGGGACACTTACTGGTGTATACCTTAGAATTTATCCTATTTTAGTGCATAAAATAACTCAAAATACAAATGATAAAGAAAACCAATGACACCTCAAGATTAGCCAAAAGAGAGTGACAAAGCAATAAGGAAAATAGATAACACAAGACATGAATAGTTTTACCTTCCTTGCTGTTGATGTCTCTTTGATTGGCCCTTGCTTGGAATGATGTGTGTGCTCCTTCATGGCTTTTGATGTGGTTAAAATGGAAGATTTTACTATGTGCTTGGATATGAATGTAAGTGAATGTAATTGAAGGCTAGATGAGTGCATAAAATGGCAGCATGTAGTTACAAAAATTCAAAGTGTTTTAAATGCCCTTGAGGAGGGGGTACTTATAGAGGATTTTGAATTCTCTAGAGAATTCAATGGTCAAGATTAATCCAACAATGTCAAGATGAAGGGCTATGGTGGGTTGAGAACCCACAAGCCCTCACATATTGACATGTGGAGGGTGAAGTGGCTAAGGGGAGATGAGGTGTAAGTGAGGTGTCAAAAAGGTACATGAGGTGGAGGAAGGACAAGTACCTTACAAGTACATTGGGAGATGGGAAGAATCTTGGGTGAATAAAAGTGAATTAAAAATTCACAATGATTGGAAGAATCTGGTGGATAAGACAATGCTCCCAAAAAGTGGGAGTTTGTCACATGTGACTTGATGTGACAAGTCAAATATTCTAGAAGGTGCATGGGAAAAGAGGATTCTAGAAGGAATAAAATGTGAATTAAAAATTCACAAGGGGAAGAGAGGAGCCTAGGGTGAATAAAAAGGAATTAAAAATTCCTTGGGAGATGGGGAGAGTTGACCAAGGTACTAATTAGGTTTAACTAATTAGTAATTAGAGGATAATTAGGGGTTAATGTGGATTAGAAGCCAACTTGCAAAAGTTGGAGGATGTGACACATCCTAATTAAGGATTAGGCATGTGCACATCCTTAATGAAGAGATTAGGAGATGGATTAGGATTAGATGAAAATGACATGTGGGGGATTAAATAAATGTAATATTTATTTAATTCATTTGATGAAAAGGGTATTAAGGAGGGTAAGGTATTTAATTATTAATTAAATACCTTAGGGATTTGGTAGAATTAAGGATATTAATTAAATAATAGTAATATTACTTAATTAACTCAGATAAGAGGATGTTTAGATGAAAAGTGATAAATTTGGATGATTAAGTGTCCAAATTTGGGATGTCTGGCTGGAATGATTTGTCGAGATAAATCCAATTCTCCTCTTTATTTTGAAAGCATTCAAGTATTTTGTGAAGCAATTTCAGAGCCAAAGGTAAAGTTGTGAATCTTTGCAACTTGAATTTGGGATTTCTACGAATAAAGCCATGAGTTAATTTCTGTGTCTTTTGGTCATTCTACACTTGAATTTGGGAAAACATTTGTTGTGCTTGTCATTGAGCTTGTTGATAAATGTGTTAGGGCTATAGTTTAATTATAGTTGTGAGAAATTGTAATGTTTTGTTCTATAATTTCCTATCTTTGGTTAGTCCTAGCTATTTGAAGTGTAACATTGTAAAGAGCCGCTAGTTTGTCACAATGGCGGTAGAAGGGGAAAAAAAAACTAAACTATGCATCTACGCTTCTAAATAGGATATTGCATCTAAGATTAAGAATTTAAACTAATTTAAACTACAAATCTACAGAAATCTATCCTACTGCTCTCTAACTCTAAAGATTTCTCTAATTTACTTAGCTCTCAGATTTGTAAGTTAATTAAACTATTAAAATGACACTTAGAGAATGAGAAATGAACTATTCTACTCTAATATGATTAAAATATGCAAATTCTATTCTAATGGTAGCCATGACTGCAAATGCTTGATGCTTGAATGCTGCTTGATGGATGCTGGAATGCTGGATGGTTTGGATGCTTGAATGCTTTGGAAACCTGCAGAGTAAGATTGCATTAGTTGGGATCCTTTTCTTGTAGCCCAAGAGCTGTATTTATAGCTTTCACGGCAGCACCATTGTACAGGAAACCGGGATGAGGGGCTGTGATTTTCTCTGGAGAATCCAAAGGCATGGGATGAGAAGAAGGAGTTGATCATGGAGAATGGTTTCTCCCCATGAAAACACCAGGCAAGAAGAGAGGGAGGATTGATGGAAGAAGATTGAGAGGACTTCCTGCAAGTTTGTCCCTGAAGCTCTTCCCGTGAATGGAAGCTACATTAATTAGATTTAAAAAATCTAATTTTATTGGTGAGTGAATAGTGTAAATAATTTATGCATAAATTAAATATTTTTAGTTTATTTAATTTTAGCAAAAGAGGAATAAATAATTTAATAAATCAAATTATAGGGTTTGTTTTATTAAATTAAAAGGAGAATGATAATTAAATAAAAGATTTTTAGCAATCTTTATTTAATTAAGAAGAAAGGTGATTTTAAATAACACAAATTATTTAAATTGTGTATTTAATTTAAGATAGAAGTAATAATGATAATAATTAAATAAAACAAAGTTTTAATTTTGTTTATTTAATTAAGAAATATCTGATGAAAATGATAATAATTAAATAAAATAAAGTTTTGATTTTTGTTTATTTAATTAGGAGAGAAAAATAGAAAATTTAATAAATGAACTTAATATAAAATAAATATTTCTATTTATTTACTAAGTAGAAAAGAATTTAAGATTAATTAATCAAATAAATTAAGTATTCAATTAATTAGATTCTCTAGACCATTTTTAGGTTGTCTTACATTTTGCCCTCTTTGAAGTGATGTGTTCTGTGATTCTTCAAAAGAATGATTCCAGTATTATTGAAGGTTTAAAAGCATGCCCCAGACTTGCCCCAGATGTTGAATTTTGAAATGATAGTGATATATGCCCCCTCGGGAGATAAATTGATGAGTTTTGGATTTTTATGATTTTTCAAAATAAAAAAATTAAAAAAAAAAAAAATTTGAATTTTTATGATGGTTTGTTGATGAATTGGTGAAGAAACAATTTATCTCCCGACTAGATTGTCCATACATGCCCCTGTGATAGATAAGAATTAATTCCTCATAAGGAAAAATAAATAAATCCCATAAAAATCCCCCAAAAATATCCTATAAATACTCAAAAGGTCATTCTCAAAAGTCATTTGTGCATTTGACTTTGACAACCTTGTGATAGAGACCCTTTAGAGTATTCAGAGCTAGGATGTCGATCCCTTACCACACCCACCGACTCGAGCGTGTGCGCCGTCACCAGCGTCCGGCCGATTATGGTCCTCCTGTATGTACCCCAACTCATCCTCGTAATTCACACCCATATTTTTGATGTGTTTTTGCACGTTTTTTGAGTTTTAGCGCGCGGTGAACGCGGTGTAGCGCGTCCGTGCTCTGTTGTAGTGCGTCATAGTTATAGCACGTCTGGTCAATAGCATAGCGCGTCCGGTAAGTTTTGCAGCGCGTCAGAAGTTTTAGCGCGCAAGGTCAATTTTGCAGCGCGTCAGCAAAATTTTGTAGCGCGCCAGAATATTTAGCGTATTAGGTTGATTTTGTAGCACTTTTGGTATAGATTGATGTAATCATTGTGCATTTTGATTTTCGTCAATTTATTTTTGATTCCATCTATTTTAGTTTGATCTTGACTAAAATATATGGGAAACGATCTCATGATGAGCGAGATCTATTGAGTGATAATAATTACCCTCATGATAGGCGAGGAATAATTATGCATTCTGAATGATTGAACCCAATTGATAGATGAGGGTTCCTTGATGTTTTGATAGGTTGATAGGAAAAAGCACAATTTTTTTTTTGAAAATTTGATGATCTTTTGATATTCTAATAAAAAATGTTTTGGTTTGCATGAGTACAGGAGTAGTTAGATGTTATCCAGGTGCGAGAGCAGTTCCCCTGGCCTTTTGATATGATATCGCGATTTACACCAGACGAGAGACAGCATATTACTACTTGTGGTTTGGCGACATTGCTTGACATGCCTCATATTAGACTCAATAGGGGTCTATTGATAGCTTTGGCGGAGTGGTGGAATAGTGACCACAACACCTTTCATTTACCTACTGGTGAGATGACCTTGACGCCAGAGGATGTATGGCGTATTCTTCGTATTCTGTTTGTTGGAGAGATTGTGGTTCATAATTCGGAGGAGGTTGGTGGGGTAGAGGCTATGTAGAGAGTCTTTCAGGATCCCCACGTTGCAGGAGAGTGGATCCCATGGATAGATATATATGAGGCTTATGCTCCGCTCCCTTCAGTGTTGGCCGGCTTTATTGGTGGATTCCTTTATCTTGATAAGAGGTCAAAGGGTCTATCTCTTGGATGGGGTTGGGTGCTAGAGGGCCTGGTGGTCCATAGGACGAGATATGCATGGGGCATGTGCATGCTTGCCTAGTTATATCATGACTTGCATTGGATCGTGTATCTCGACGGCAGCAGTCTATCGGCGGGAGCTACCCTTCTCCAGGTATGGGCATGGGAGCATATTGCTGTCACGCGTCCCGTGCCAGTGTTGGCCAGACCAGCGACAAGGCCATATGTATTTCGATATAGAGGCAGGCCTACCCAGCATATGATGGGTAAGCTTGAGTATTGGAGGTGGATTGTTGATGATATAGAGGCAGTGACCTGGCGTCCGTACTTAGACTGTGATGACTGGGACGATGATGATATTGAGTTGGGGTTCTTATCCGATTCGATGTATTTGATCAGGAAGAGCCCCAGGGTCTTGGAGCGATTCTTGTTTCATCGTGTGTATAGACAGTATGGGATCGTTCAGTGCATGCCACAGGGTGTAGCACATTATGGCCGACGTCGGATAGATGTTCCTGATTGGGGTCCCAGCTTGCCTTACGGGGCACTTGTTGAGGGTTACCATGCTTTATAGCCATCAGCATGGGATGTTCGGCGGGATATTGTCGAGGCGCCCATTACTCCTAAGTACAGAGAGTATCTGGCTTTACACCCTCCACGGATCACTATTCCAGATGAGCCAACACCTGTACCAGCGGTAGCACCAGCAGTAGCACCAGCAGGGGGTGTTCAGGTTGGTCAGCGACGGGGGAGAGAGGAGGATGTTGATGTGGATGTGGAGAGCAGCTCAGAGACTGACAGCGATGAGATTTCTGGTAGCAGTGAGGATAGCAGTGATGATGATGGTGGAGATGGGGGAGACCGAGTGTAGCAGGTACATCAGAGCCATCTTCCAGTGCACCTCGTAAGAGGCAGGCTGTTGTTTCCTCATCAACAGATCCATCAGAGGTCGCAAATTTACAGGTGCAGGTGCAGACATTGCAGGGACAGTTAGCACAGGTGCAGGGGTTATTAGCACAGATGCAGGCTCAGACGCAGGCACAACTAGCTACTGCTCAGACTCAGATTACATCTCTGATTAGTGAGAGAGATGGGGCCCTACAGGCAGGAGCGACCGCACAGGCTCAGTTGACAGGATTACGAGCACAGTTGTCCACTGCCCAGGCACAGATCACAGCCTTGACTGCAGAGCGAGATACCATTAGACGGACAGCAGAGACAGCACAGGCGACTGCAGAGAGGTTGCAGAGAGTGGCAGATGGGACTTCTGTGGCGGATTATATGCGAGAGGCCATGCGGGCAGGTGCTGAGATTGAGTATTACTGGAGCCGTTATCATGAGCTTTGCCCCCCAGAGCAGAGAGTTAGTTATGCTCAGTCTCACTCAGAGAGGACTCGGTCGAGGACAGTGAGCAGAGGTGTGACACAGCCTCTTCCGAGAGGTCCGAGAGATCCTGGGACGTCTGGTGGTGGTGCCGATACTGGTGCGAGACCTGCTCCTTCTGGTGGGAGTACTACTTGATATCAGTTGTGTACTCCTTGAGAGATATGTACAGCCATTTTTGACTTGATGTTATTTTCATTCTTTTCAGACTTCATTGTATACTTGACACTTGATGAGATATATAGTGCAGCAGTTCGATTGTTTTATGATATTTGTTTACATGATCTATGTGATGGATGCATTGATTTTATGATTTATTGATGTGATGGATGCATTGATCTTATGATGTGAAATGGTATTGATGATGTATTTCTTTTCTTAATGAGATGTAATGTATGATAGATAAAATGTGATGTTTAATGAATGACGTATGGAAATGTAAATGAATGTTGGATAAATGAAATGTAATGATGTATGATAAATAAGATGGAATGCAATGATGTATGATGAACATGTGATGATGAGTATGTGATGATGTAAATGTAAATGATGTATGATGAAAATGTAATGTAATATTTATGAGATGAAATGTAAAATGAAATGTGATAAATGAATATGTGATATGTGATAAATGGATGATGTAATGAATTGTAAATGTAATGATAGATGAGTAGATGAATGATGAGATGTAAATATAATATTTATGAGATGAAATGTAAAATGAAATGTGATAAATGAATATGTGATATGTGATAAATGGATGATGTAATGAGATGATGTATGTAAATGTAAATGAAATGTAATGAAATGGAAATGAATGATGAGATGTAAATGGAATGATATATGAATGAATTGAAAATGTAATGATAGATGAGTAGATGATGTTTAATGAATGATGAAATGTAAATTGTGAATTTATGATGAGATGAAGAAATGATCCTATATGCATGTTGTTTATGAAAATTGTATGTGTCAAGTGTACTTAGTCTTTTAATAAGAAAAGATAACATCGTTTGTGAATGAATCATTGTAACTTGTGCCACCAGTACTCTGCAGATGTATTATTATGAATGCAATCTATGTTTAACCATGCAAATGTCTATTTTATCCATGCAAACCTAAGTGTCATTTCAATAATCATTTTATTCTGCTTTGTATCATTACTGAGCTTTACTTTTAAAATGTTGAAAGCGAATACAAGCATCAATGATATGAGATAGACCAATGATGACCTGAGTATTTTCTTTCATGATTTTTGATATTGCAAGCGAACACAAGCATCATGGTATGAGATAGACCAATGATGACCTGAGCATTTCTTGCGTAAACAAACAAGAATTAATCATTTTCTTAAGTGAATTGGAATGTCATCCATGATACTTGGTAGAGCACTTCCCGCGACAATTCACAAAATAATAATGACTAACTCACAAAACAACAAACAAAGAAAAGGTATCATTCTTCTTCCTTACTTCTCTAGTTCAATACATCATTGAGTAGCTCCAAAGAAATGATAACCAAATGATAAAATGAAAAGCACAACAATTCAAATTCTACTTAATGTATTTTCAAATCATTATTCAGATTAGATCATCAGTGTTGAGATGTGTGTGCTGATGTGTGCATGATATTCCCAAATGTTTAACTAAATGATGTGACCTAAAAGACCTATCCTAGGGGTCTCGGGGACTGATCAAAGATTAGTCTTGCCTACATTATACACGCAGAGACCACGTAGTTCGACTGATACAGACTCCACTTTTGACTGACATAGACTCATTTTTGTGTTTTTGATTTTCTGATGTTTTTTTGTATTTTGGGTTTTCTGATGTTTTTGGATTTCGGATTTTCTGATGTTTTTGGATTTTGGATTTTCTGATGTTTTTGGATTTTGGATTTTCTGATGTTTTTTGGATTTTGGATTTTCTGATGTTTTTGGATTTTGGATTTTCTGATGTTTTTGGATTTTGGATTTTCTGATGTTTTTGGATTTTGATGGGTTTGCCACTTGAGGTTGTCATGTTTGACTGCCTTTCCATGTAAGCTGAAAGTCTACTTGTACCAGATAACACTAGGATGTTGCCCCCAAGCCAGGGTAAAACATGGTATCTCTGCTATGATATGGATAATGGTAATCCCAAATGATAGATGGAAATGATATGAAAGGAAACAATCGTAACAACACTATACCTAATAGACAGAGGAGAGCGGTGAAAATCACAAGTTACGCCTGTTTGCCAGGTTTTCATCACTTGTTTTTATTGTATCCTCTTTCCTTTTCTTTTGTATTTTTATTTTTATATATTTTTTGTTTTGTGTTGTTTTTCTCTTTTTCTGTCATCGTGACGCCTGTTTGCCAGGTTTTCATCAAGACAACTTTATTGACCGTGCACTAGATATCCTCAAGTGTAGAATCGCCTGAGATGAATGTTGTTCATGGGCTCCTCCAACATGTCTCCTTCTGGTGTAGACAGTCGGTATGCTCCTGATCCATAGACTGATATGATGACATAAGGTCCTATCCAGTTAGGTTCAAACTTTCCCTTCTTTTCTCTGTCTGTTTGATTTCTAGGGTTTTCCCATAGGACCAAGTCTCCGATCTGGAAGACTCTAGGCTTAACCCTATGATTATAGTTCCTAGACATCCTTTGTTGATAGGCTATCAAATGATTGACAACTTGTTGTCGACATTCATCAAGTAGCTCTAATTCTTGAAGTCTAGAGATCCTATAATCTTCATATGAAATGAGTCCCTTTAGTGAAACTCGAAGGGATGGAATTTCTACCTCAATAGGTAATATTGCCTTTGATCCATAAACAAGAGCATATGGTGTAGCTCCTGTTGGTGTTCTGATGTAGTCTTGTAAGAGTAGGGTTAAAGGTACGAGCGATGCCAATCAGCCCTACCTCATTCTGATGCTTGAGAATCTTTAGGATTGTTTGTTAGATACGCTTGTCCACTACCTTGAGGGTAATACGGGGTTGAAAAGCGATGTTGGATGTGGAAATTTTCACATAGTTCTTGGACATCTTGGTTCTTGAAAGGCCTGCCATTATCTGTGATGATTGACTGGGGTATCCCATATCTACAAATGAGATAATTAAGAATGAAAGATGATATTTTCTTTCCAGTGATTGTGGTTAAAGGAACTGCCTCCACCCATTTTGTAAAATATTCAGTTGCTGTGATAATGAACTTGTGTCCATTAGATGAAGATGGGTGAATTTTCCCTACCAGGTCTAATCCCCACTGACAGAAAGGCCATGTAGTTGCAAATGGATGTAGCTCCTGCACTGGTGCATGTATAAGATTGCCATGGATCTGGCATTTTGAACATCTTTTGACAAACTGATAAGACTCTTGCTCCATGTGTGGCCAGTAATACCCCAAACGAAGAGGTTTCTTGGCTAAAGATAATCCACTTGAATGTGTACCACAAATTCCTTCATGGACCTCGTGTAAAGCGGAAGCGGATTCGTCATGTTCTAAACAATGTAAAAGAGTACCATCTAGGCCTCGACGGTAAAGGGTGTCGGCAATAATGGTATGTTTGGCGGATTGGCGTATGAAGTTGCGCTTTTGGTTGCGAGAAAGATCTGGCGGTAAGATATTATCTTTCAGATAAGTATAAATGTCTCCATAAATGGAAGATTGGGCACTATCCAAAAGGCTTATGGTTTGGGATTTAGGATTTGTGTATGCAGGATTTGATACTTGTTCTACAATAAATCGATAATGATCTTGCATTTCAGGCATTTGTAGAAGAGATGCTATTGTGGCCATGGCATCTGCTGCTTTGTTCTCTGATCTTGGTATCTGCTCTGATCTTGGTATCTGCTCAAATTTGATTTCTATGAAGTACTTTCTTAGGTCATCCACCAGCCTCTTGTATAAAATCAGTGTGTCATCCTTAGTTTGATAATCATTGTTGACTTGGTAGATGATTAACTGGGAGTCTCCATACACCTATAGTTCTGTGATTTTCCATTCAATAGCCACTTTTATTCCAAGGATCAAAGCTTCATATTCTGCCACATTGTTAGTGCAACGGAAGGTAAGCCTGTATGATCGTGGAATTGTGTGCCCAAGAGGTGTGACAAATAGAATTCCTGCCCCTGATCCATGTTGTGTGTAGGATCCATCGAAGTAGAGTTGCCATGGTTGTGTTGTAACGTTGAGGATGTCCGCATCGGGAAATTCCATGGTCATAGGATGACTGTCTGATAATGGAGCTTCTGCTAATTGATCGGCGATGACTTGTCCTTTAATAGCTCGCCTTTCAACATATTGAATATCAAACTCACTAAGGAGCATGACCCACTTTGCCAACCTTCCTGTTAAAGCTGCTTTGCTCAGTAAGTACTTGAGAGGATCAATTTTTGCAACGAGCTTGATGGTGTGAGTGAGCATATAGTGTCGCAATTTTTGTGTTGCAAATACTACTGCTAAGCATGATTTTTCAATGAAGGTGTAGTTTACTTCATATCCATTGAGTGTCCTACTGATATAGTATATAGCCTATTCCTTTCCTTCCCTATCCTCTTGTGCTAGCAAGGCTCCTAAAGAAATATCCGTTGTTGCGATATATAGCAACAATGGCTTGTCTTCACTGGGTGGTACCAAGATTGGTGGTGTCATCAGATAATGCTTGATTTGATTGAAAGTACTCTCACATTGTTCATCCCATTTAAAAGGCACATTTTTATGCAAAAGATGGTTGAATGGATGACACCGATCTGCTAGTTGAGAGATGAATCTTCTGATGGACTATAGTTGGCCTTGTAGAGATCTTAATGTACTGATATTCTTGGGAGGTGGCATTTCCATAATGGCTTTAACTTTTGCTGGATCTACTTCAATTCCTTTTGTAGAAACTATGTATCCAAGGAGTTTTGCTGATGTTACTCCAAAGGCACATTTCTTAGGATTCAATCTGACTTTGAATTTTTCCAACCTGTTAAATATTTTGGCCAATATCTCTAGATGTCCTTCTCTGGTGTAAGATTTGGCTAAGATGTCGTCCACATAGTCCTCCATGAAGGTATGCATCATGTCGTGGAAGATTGTTGTCATAGCTCGCTGGTATGTAGCTCCTGCATTCTTTAACCCAAAAGGCATGACGTTCCAGCAAAAGGTGCCCCATGGACATGTAAATGTTGTCTTTTCTTGGTCTTCAGGAGCTATCTTGATTTGATTGTATCTTGAAAATCCATCCATGAGTGATAACATTTGATGGCCAGTTGTTAGATCTACAATCATGTCTATGTTTGGCAAGGGAAAATCATCCTTTGGACATGCTTTATTTAAATCCCAGAAATCAGTACATATTCTAATGGTGTTATCTGGCTTTGAAACAGGTACAATGTTGGATATCCATTCTGCATAATCAATAGATCTGATAAATCCAGCATCTAGTAGTTTCTTTAAATCATTTTTGACCAATAATGCAACATGTGGATGCATTTTTCTCAGCTTTTGTTTTACTGGTTTAGTGCCATCTAGTAAGGATAAGTGATGCATAATGAGATCTGTGTCTAAGCCTGGCATGTCAGAGTATGACCAAGCAAAATTGATGCATCGTTCTTTAAAGAATTTGATAAAATCTGGCTTTTCTGTATCTGTTATGGAAGCTGCCAGGTGTAGGATTCTTGCTTTCTCTGTTGTGCCAATATTAATAGACTGTGTGGGTTCTATCAACACTGATGATCTTTCATGGTAATGTTGCGGGAGGATGTCAAACCTTCCATCCTTTGGTGCCTCAATGAGGTTTTCGCCATCGGATGTGTTCTTTGTTTTTACTATTTTAGGATCAAATACTGCCATAGAATGGTTTTCACCATCAGATCCATTTTTTTCTTTCATATTTTTGCAACTGGAAGGCTTGACATCCTCCTACCTAAAAGCATCGTTAAAAGAAGTATTGGTAGAACAAGTATCGGATTCCTCACAACAAAGGTAGTTGATAATGGCAGAATCATTGTCAAAAACAGGGAGGTCAATAGGGTGTTGGGGTTCCCATTCGATAAGCTCGGGATGTAGTAAAGGCAACAAATCATTAGATGGGTTGAGGTCAGCGATTGTGAAAGCTCAGATGGAAATGTCGTCTAGGTTGTTTGTGGTTATGTCGAGGCCTACAAAGGTATTTTCTTCCACATCATTTATCTCAATCGATGTCCATTCATCTTCACTTAAGTCATCAAAATTTTGTGTTTCATAGACAATAGGATTAAAGCTTGAGCTTTGACC
Source organism: Sequoia sempervirens (assembly GCA_007258455.2). Lineage (NCBI taxonomy): Eukaryota > Viridiplantae > Streptophyta > Pinopsida > Cupressales > Cupressaceae > Sequoia > Sequoia sempervirens. Next base: position 14,003 of record VDFB02250513.1, read on the forward strand.
CTCCTCGTGTTTGGGGGTATACTTTTTGATAATGTCAATCTGAATATCCTCATAGGAAACATCTGATAAGTTGTCCCACTCATACTCATTTGAATCCGTTTCAGAGTTACCTCTTATTTGAAGAATACGCTCCACAGTTCTATTGGTGATTTCTGCTCTTGCTTTTTCTGTGTATCCTAGTCCAGTTTTGCCATTCTGCTGAATTGTGAGGACTTGGATTGGTTCTGTCACACTTTGTTTCCCTCGATCAAGAGATCCTTGTTCTGCTACATATCCTAGTCCCGTTTTATCCTTATGTTGGATCGTAAGAGGCTGGATTGGTTCTGTTATGCCTTGTTTCCTTAACCCGAGAGGTCCCTGTCCTGAATATCCCATCTTCTCCAGAATAGTTTTTCCTTTTCCATATTGATTTGTCTCTATGATGTTACTTGTGGAAGCGGAAGCTTCCTCATCCTTATAAAGCCAATTTAGTATGGCCTTATCTTCTGATTCTTCATCTAAGCTCCCAACTTTTACAAATCTGCCATCTAATGTTGTTGTAGATTGTTCTGAATTGTGGGTGTTTGTAGATGGCTGTCCATACGTTTGTAAGGGGGGTAACATTTGTGATAGTTGAAATGAGTGTCCTACACCATATTCACTTATTCCTTCATCACTTATCTGTACTTCTTTGGTGAATTGATGTGAGAGTGGAGCCAATTGCTCTTCAACATTTGAAGGGTTAGATTGTGCCACCCTTATCTCTTGTGATTTTTGTTGTTTTGGAAGCCACTTTGAAATGAAGCTCTACTGTTGCTCACTATCTGATGTGCCAACTTCTCTATTGTTAGGTATGAATGTATCCTGAGATGTCTTCAATGCATGACAAGCTTGGGTGTCATTGTAGTCTACTGTGATTGTTACCTCCTGTCCATTGATAGGAAATTTTAGGCATTGATGATAAGTAGAAGGTACTGCTTGCATATCATGGATCCAAGGGCATCCCAACAGTATGTTGTATGTTAGTTCTCTATCTAAAACTTGGCAAACCACTTTTTGGACAATAGGCCCAACTTGAATGGGTAATATGATCAACCCTTTAGAGGACCTTTCTTCCTCATCATATGCTTTGATTGTGATTTTTCTTCTTGTATCAATGGCTTCATCTGAGTATCCTAGTGCACGAATCAGTTTTAAGGTACAAATATTTAAACCAGCCCCCCCATCTATCAGGACACGCTTTACACGATGTTTATGGATAAGGACTTCAATGTGAAGGGCAGAATTGTGCGGATGGGTGAGTGATATATCATCATGTTCAGAAAATGAAAGGCAATGAGGTGCGGATAGATGTCCCACCATAGCTTGGAATTGACACACATCAAGATTGTTAGGTACCGTAGTTGATACAAGAGCTTGTTCAAGAACCTCTTTGTGTGAGGGGGAAATCTTCAAAAGTTCCAAGATTGATATTTGTGCCGGTATTTTCTGCAATTGATCGATGAGATTATATTGATTGGAGGGAGGATCCACTGATGGGGATGATATTGATGCTCCTTTCAATATAACTTTGGATTGTGCCCTTGTTGTGGCATTAACCGGTTGGTATTCTTGTTTCCCTTTGAGTGTGATTACATTGATTTGGTTTTCAGAGTTATCCATATGTTGTACCAAATTGGTAGATGTAATGTCATTGTTCTGATTGATTTGGTTGCATAACTCTTCATCCTCCTTGGTAGCGGACAAACAAAGGATTGTTGTGTCATAAACATAACCAACGTTTTTACCTTTGGTGTTTGCGGAAGAAGATTCTCCCTTCTGATAATTGGGTAGAGGATTTTTGAATGTTGTATGATCTTTGTTTGTTTGAGGGCCCTCTACAAATACTTTCTTTTGATCTATGAGGTCTTGTACCGCATGTTTTAATTGCCAATAGTTTTCAGTCATGTGGCCTTTATTTTGATGATAGTGATAGTAATGTAAGTCATTCCACCATGATGGTTTGACTTGAGGGTCCCAATTTCTAGCCTCTTGTACTTGAATGAGTTTTTTGTCTAAAAGCTCTTTGAGGACTGATTCCAATGATTGCCCTAACGGTGTGAATTTTCATTTATTGGAGGGTCGTTGAAATGATTGGGTTTTTGTTTCTCCACTGTTTTGATTATTTCCTTGATCACTACTTTGTTTGATATTAAAACCATTGTTTTGTTTGTTTGTAGTGGTGGGTGTCAAGGTGAATACTGGTTTAGGTGTGTGTGTATCGATCATGGTATCAGTATTCTTGTTCTTTTGCCAGAATCTTGGCTTTTCGTTGTTGTTGTTAGAGGAATGGTTATTGTTTGAACCTTCAATGAAGTGTTTGATTATTCCTCTTTTGATTAGAGCTTCTTCAATTTTGAGCCCCTTTTCGATAACTTGTTCAAATGTGGATGGACATTGTAAGTCCAATCTGTAATTCATGTCATCTACTAAGTTATCAATGAACATCTCTATCTTCTCCTCTTCAGGAATAGATCTAGGGTATTTAGCAAATGGCCTTCTCCATCGTTGGAGAAAGGAAATAAATTTTTCACCTTTTGCTTGTTTAGTGTTGTAGAGTTCTTTTAAGGTTACCCCATGTTGGATGTTGAATGAGAAGTGTGTAATGAACCTATTGATTAGTTCTTCAAAGGATTGAATCCTAGGTTCCAATTTAGAAAACCACTCCATGCAAGTGTTTCCTAAGCTTCTTGGAAATAATCGTAGTAAGCAAGAGTCCTCGTGTGCGAACTCTATGCTCATAGCTCGAAATTCCCGTACGTGATCAAATGGATCAGTTCTCCCATTGTATTTGTTGTATGTTGGGTACTCACAATACCTTGGAAATGGTATCATGTTAATGCTTGAGTCAAATGGATAAGGGAAAATGTCTTGCAATAAATATCTCTTTGTTGGCCCTTGTTGGATATTTTGGAACTGTAATTGCAATTGTTGGATTTGTCTTGTCAAAGCATCTATTTGATTTGGATTTTCTATACTAGTTGAGTTAGGTGTGGCTGTTTCCTTGAGTTGATTGACATCAAAGTCTTTAGGAAGTTTAGCACCTTTGTTAGCTAATAGTAGAAGATACTTTTCCATGTCTTGCTCTAGCATCTTTTCCATAAATTTATGGAAATGAGGGTCTTGTTGAACTTTCTTGATTTCCTCTGCAGTTATTTCTTTCTCATGTGAGTTAATAAGAGGATCAGTGTTGCTATATCGTCCCCAAGGGTTTTCTTCAGCCATGGCTGCTATTCTTTCATTTTCTTGTTCTTGTTGTTTTTGATATGCTGCTCGTGTGAAAATAGGCATACAAACGTTTAAAGTTTTATTCTAGACTTTGATCTTGGATTTGATTGGATAAGTGTCAAGTTTGTTGATTTAAAATTTGATTTAGTTTTATCTAGTTTCGTGATGGAAGGATGATAAAATCCTTGATAGGGAAACTTTGATAGAAAATCTCAGATTTTGGTGATAATGACACTATGCAAGATGCTGTAAGATCTAGGTGTAGGGGTAAAGCTTTCCCTTTGTGTAACTTAAGTGTTCTGGACTATGAAAAAAAAATGTTCTGGACTGATGAAAACCTTGTTATCGATATGGGTAAACTGACAAAATGTCCTATTAACTCTCTGTTTTTCTGACTTTATGGCGCGCTAAAACAGAGACCGGGCGAGCTAAAACAGATACTGGGAGCGCTAAAACAGAGACCAGGCGTGCTAAAACAGAGACCGGGCATGCTGAAACAGAGACCAAGCGCGCTAAAACAGAGACCAGGCACGCTGAAACAGAGACCAGGCGCGCTAAAACAGAGACCAGGCGTGCTGAAACAGAGACCGGGAGCGTTAAAATAGAGACTGGGCACGCTGAAACAGAACCTTAAGGTGTTTAAGACAGAAAAACTATCTTATTCTATGAAACTCACTTGGCCTGGTATCATATTGGATGGATGGTTGTGGGATGTATTCTGGACGAATTCTCTGACTGTGATTGTGGTGTTGCCTAAGAGCTCTTCTTTGGAAATATGCTTGTGAATCTAAGGGAGCTACAGCGTAGTCGTCTGTATAAACTCTAGAGAAATTGTGATACCTATGAATGAAAGTCCTATGTTGGAGTAGAACTTTCCTGCTTTGATACATAAATCGTTGTTTTCTTAGGAGTTGTTTGTATGCAAGTGTTTTCTTTGGTTTTCAGATTCGTTTGGCAAGAGATTTCTTGACAAACTTGGTGGATACCCAATCTCGAATCATGAGAAATCCACAAGTGCATTGATTTTAAGGATTTTTGTGATGATCTTATCTGAGTTTAATGATAGAAAACAAAGCAATCAAGAATAGAATGGTTGTCTTTTAAAAATCCTAGAATCTAAACAAATAGTGTATGTTCTCAAGAATCAATGATTCTTCTTGATTTTCACTGGTTTGATAACAAGATAAAACACTTCAAATAGACTCACTCCTAGAGATAAAAGTTCATCGTTATATACTCAAATGGCCCACAGCTTGGAATTGCGTCGACTCACACAGCCATGTCACCCCCTAGAGGGCACCTGTGTTTTTGTCTTTTCCAGGTGCGTACTCAGAGTGACAGAAGTGGATACCGGATCCCCTGAGCAAACAGTCCTTGGAAATTATATGGTGAGTGCTTGAGGGTAGATTCTTCCCTGCCCCTGCACCACTGAGTATTACAATGTTCAGAAACTGACAGGCGTGCTTCTATTTCTAGGTTCTTAAATAGGGTTTCCGTTTGGAGCGGCAAATGGATAAACTCCCTCGAGAGACCTCCCAATCTTTAAAACAAAGATTTTGGGGATGGTTATCTTGCACACTTCCGTTGAAAGAGGGTTTCCCCAAATTCACATAAATTTTTAAGTGGGTTGGAATACCATGGCTTTTGGCTGTCCCCACTCAGGTCGTTCCCGTAGGGTGAGTACTTTTTCCCACTATGGCAGACCTGTCTAAAGGTTTTAAGAAAGCTTAAAATGCATAAAGTAATGGTGATTCTGGTATTCTGATGCACCCAGTTAAGGGAAGAGCATAAACCTATCACCCAAACACAGCAAAAAATGTTGTTCTTTTTTTAAAACCCAAAAGACAAGTGATTTACTCTAATGGAGATATTGCTCCATGATAAGCATGATGTTCAATTTTTAAACTGCAAAAAGAAATGTGACATTTCTATCCTAGGATTGGTAAATTTTAATCCATTTCTATCCTATGATTGGTAAGTTTTAACCATTTCTATCCTAGGATTGGTAAATTTTAATCCATTTCTATCCTATGATTGGTAAGTTTTAACCATTTCTATCCTAGGATTGGTAAATTTTAACCAAATAAAAAGACAAAAATAAAATCTGGCCACAGACACGTCGGATCCATATGAAAGAAATGATTTTAAAGATGAAAAGGTGGCGCGGTGGAACAGAAACCCGGTGCGCTAAAACATTAACTGTGCATGCTGGAACAGTAACCGTGCGCGCTGGAACAGTAACCCGGCACGCTAGAATAGGAACCCGGCGCGCTGGAACAGTAACCCGGTGCGCTGCAAAAACTCACGATCCCGCGAAAACTTTCACGTCGATACCTGTAAGACACAATTTTCAAAAAGTTAGCAAAATATGGGGTATTGCCCCATGGTGGGTGCCAAATTGTAAGCGGTAGAAGGGGAAAAACAAACTAAACTATGCATCTACGCTTCTAAATAGGATATTGCATCTAAAACTAAATAAATTTAAACCAATTTAAACTAAAAAGCTTCAGAAATCTATCCTATTGCTCTCTAACTCTAAAGATGTCTCTAATTTACTTAGCTCTCAGATTTGTAAGCTAATTAAACTATTAAAATGACACTTAGAGAATGAGAAATGAACTATCCTACTCTAATATGATTAAAATATGCAAATTCTATTCTAATGGCAGCCATGACTGCAAATGCTTGATGCTTGAATGCTGCTTGATGGATGCTGGAATGCTGGATGGTTTGGATGCTTGAATGCTTTGGAAACCTGCAGAGTAAGAGTGCATTAGTTGGGATCCATTTCTTGTAACCCAAGAGCTATATTTATAGCTTTCACGGCAGTACAATTGTACAGGAAACCGGGATGAGGGGCTGTGATTTTCTCTAGAGAATCCAAAGGCATGGGATGAGAAGAAGGAACTGATCATGGAGAATGGTTTCTCCCCATACTTGCTAGGCAAGAAAGAGAGGAGGATTGATGGAAGAGAAGATTGAGAGGACTTCTGCAAGTTTGTCCACTGAGAAGCTCTTCGAGTGAATGGAAACTACATTAATTAGATTTAAAAAATCTAATTTTATTGGTTAGTGAATAGTGTAAATGATTTATGCATAAATTAAATATTTTTAGTTTATTTAATTTTAGCAAAAAAGGAATAAATAATTTAATAATTCAAACTATAGGGTTTATTTTATTAAATTAAAAAG
>VDFB02250517.1:0-21403 GCA_007258455.2 Sequoia sempervirens
CCTTGTTGAAGCCCACAAGACATTTATTTCTATATACCTTAGATATTGTTCATATTTATTATCATTGTGTTTGACCTCATGAGAATGCTTCAGAGTAAAGTACACCTTGTAAATCCACCTACACCAGGAGAACCATTCAATCTCTCAAAATTTTAATGTTATTTTGGAATGATTATCAAATTGGATATGTCCAAAGCCTTTAATAAGTTAACTTGGCAACTTCTATACTTCATATACCTCTTGTCAACTTCAACCAGGGGAGTACTAATTGCATAATGAGTTGTCTTCTTTTTTAATTCGATTAATCATACCCCATAGGGTCTTCTTCATAAATTAGTGGATTAAGTTAAAGAGACCCATTATCATGTTTTTTTTCATCAAAATGGTAGAGGCCATTAGTGTAGAACTTATACTAGCTAGTATGTTACAAAAATTTACATGACTTCCAATTCTAGCAGCACAAGCAAGTACATAGTGTTTGCAGATGTTACCTGACTTACAAGATAGATGAGTTTCTAGAGGAGATGCAAATAAAGACAATTTTTCAATTTGTTTCAGTGTCCAGTGTGGAGTATCTAAAATTTATTGTTAATTATGAATCTGACATTGACATATATCATTGAACTAAGATTGATAGTATTGTTCTAATTCATTGGCGATAATTATTGGATAAGTGTGAAAAATCTAGAGATTTGTGTTTGACTGCAAAGACTTATCTCTTGTGATTTATCAACAAATTATTATTTCTATTCGTGGGCTTCTTACACAAGACAATATATTTATACATTTCTTGTAGAGTCTATTCTAATTGATCATAATAAAAAAACTTCTAATTTTGAAAATAATATAACATAGAACCAAATAGCAGTGAAAATCCCAAACAAAGATTGTCAAGAGTGTATCTCATTTAGTTTTTATTTAATCTTTCTCTTTATGTCTACAATTTCTTGAAGTTTTTTTTGATCATCCAAATAATTTAATGTTGATGGATATGTAACACATTTAGTTCATTCATGCCCTAGTTCATCATATTTGGCAGAGAGCATGCCCATCTAGAGATGACCTTAGAATTTGGTTATGACTTATCCAAAGATAGTGATGTCGACAAAAATTAAAATGAGACAAGAAGATTTGGAAGCTAAGGGTATACACATCAATGTCTAAGTTAAACAATTAATACCCTAGATAAACATCAGTTCACACAGTGATGAGTCTGTAGTACATCGTTGTGATTCTAGATAGTAGGCAAGCCAAATTTGGTTCATGGTGATTGGTTGAAACCTGGTGCAATACTAATTGATCTTGGCTTAAATGTAGTAGAGGTATGACACCTTCTAACTACCTTTTTCAAAAAAAGTTTATAAGTAAAAGATGCTTAATATAGCAGATTAAGCCAGTATTGGCATGGTGTGTTGGTTTATAGGTGGCATTGTTGTTCTTTCCACAAAGGTTCAAACCCCATTCGTGTGGTATTGTTGAATGGTTGTATCCAGTTCATAGCTCCAGTCAAAAGCATTTACCCCTTGAATAAAAAAAATATATAAATAGCAAATTAAAGCTATTGCTTCTACTTTTGTATGATCCTAGTGCTAAAAGAGAATACTAATTAGTTGGTCATGTTTCCTATGAAGAGGATTCAAGAATAACTTGATCAATTAATCCTCTACCTTGTGGTCTTGGTCTAATGAATATTGCAATGCTTTTTTCCACTACTCTACAATCAACAAAATGAGCATATGGGTTCAATTGAGATTTCTGACGTTTGATCCAGGCCTTTAGCAATACACAACAAATACAAACAAAAATATTCTAAAACTTTCTGGCAGGAACTTCACAGCTCTACAGCTCTTGTTATATTATAACATTCATAACTTAAACCCTTTTATACACAATGTCAATTTAACTATAAATTGTAGAGAGTGTAGATTTGCTATATCTCTCATATATCAACATAGGTAAATTTGAAAATATTTTAAATTATATAATTTCAATTTAAAAAAATTGAATGAATTTATAGAAGATTATTTTTATTAAAGTGATAGAATCTAATCCCAATACTAACATTAATTATAAGTCTAACCATAACCCCAACCCTAAAACTAGCACTAATTAACTTCAAACCTAACTCTAATTTTATATCCAACCGTAAACATAACTATGATTCTAAAACTAACATTAATGGAGAGCCCTAATTGGACCAACTGGCAATACCCAACCCTTGCTGATTGAACCCTAACACTAGCCCCAAGGCTCTATCATAGGGCTTGTAATCTTTACCCCAAAACACAACCCCTAATGCAATGGGTCTGTCCCCTGGTTTTAATTAAAGTCTAACCCTGTTTGGGACCTTAAACTTAGGTGGACACCATGTTTGGGGTTGGGGTTCAGTGGGATAGGAGCTAAATTATGGTTATGATTGGGAGTCCAAAAGTCAAATAGGATTATGGTTGGAGTTTAATCTAAAATTTATAAGGTTAGTTTAAGGTTGGCCATTCAATTTGAATTAGGGATGGTAGTTTATAAATTCAATAAAGAGAGGTTTAATTAAGGTTAGGGTTACAGTTAGTCTTAAATTAGGGATAGGATTGCAGTTAGGGTTCAATTAAGGTAAGGGTTATTGTCTATTTTAGGGTTAGGGTTCAATTAGAGTTCTCTAGGGTTTTGATACAATTAGGGTTACGATTATAGTTCAATTAGTGTTAGAGTTAGGATTATAATATGAGTTCAATCAGGTTAGGTTCAAGGTTTAATTGGTGTTAGAGTTAGGGTTGCAATAATAAAATTTTCCATAATGATATGGAAAGGAATTCAATTGGATTCATATACAAATGCATAAATAAGAATTGGTAATTAATAATTCTCTAGAACTAAAGTTATAACAACAAATACGATCCTTATCTTAATCATTTGTTCTTGTTAGGGTTGGGATAAGAATTTAATGGGTCCAACTGAGACTTAGGAAATAAAACCCTGCGGAGGAAATAAAGCATTAAAATCAAAGTTGGGTTTTAATTTTAATCCAGTGACGTAAGCCTAAGCCATTAACTCCAGTGGTCATGTCGTCAATGGCTTAGCCAAATCATTTCATTAAATACTAACTGTACAATGTGTAGGTTTTCCAGATTCGAAGATATGGGAGAAGATCTTGATCGTACCCCGCCAACTCGTAGACCTAAGGTGTTGCCCTATTTTTTGGTGTGAGGTCAGCAAAAGGAAGATGTGTGTCATGTATGGAATGTGGGGCCCAATCTCCACTATTGAGCTTATAACCTATGGTTTTAGATCGACAACAAAGATCAAAAGCTAATGTAAATCTCTGTTGTTCCCTGCTAGCTGGCAAGAGGAAGATGAAGGTTGGTGAAGCATTAATGAATTATTCCTTGCTTGTGTAGACACGTCGATCTCAATCTGTGTGAAGATTTTGTTGTTGGAAATCCTTGAAGGGTGATCTTTGGATTCTCATGTAGCTCTAAGTTAGCAGTGTGATACATGCATGCACCAAATTGCCATGTTTGCACATGCATTTTACTAAGCATTGATGAAGGTTGCCATTACCATACAATAAATAGAAGAGGAATTTACTACTAATAGTGTCATTCTTGTAGCAGTTAGAGCACTTTGTGGGTTGAGTCTAATCAAGTTTGAGTTCTTGTCTGAGAAGAGAAAATGAGTAAGTCAGTAAGGAGTTCTATTCGTTTGAGCTCAAAAAAGCTCAGTCCTGCTATTCAGGAAGGTACTTTGGTTGACAAGCCCAGGCTTGTGCCCACTAGATGCAGTAGAAGGTTGCAATTCTAGGACGTTGCTGCTCAACTGGTAGATGACAAAGGCAAGCAATCGGCGGTGTGCTCCATTACTAGTGTTGGTAGGAAAATAAGGTATGGGTGGCATGGCTCCTCTAGATGCCAACACTCGCCCATTGACCTTACGAGCAACACTTCTGATGATGTAACCAAGACCGACTCGGACTACTGTCAGTATTTACCTCTCTTCAATCACAGTCTATTCTTTGATGATGAAGAGATAGTTGTGGTGCCATTGGTTGTTAAAACCCCAAGCGGACCGACTCGAATCATATTGGGCAAGGACAAGAAAGAAGACAAGGCTGAGATTCTACCGTATTGGGCAACAACTAGAAACGGGCGTGTATACCAGGGTTAGAGTGTTGGTAAGGGAATAGTGGCAGGTAAATAAAAAGTTGTTGTGGTGCCTTTGTGGCAATTTGGTTTCCTGGCATTTTTGCATGGATAGCAACAAGGGGATTTTGATGACAACTTGTGTTCCCTTTTCTTTTAGCTTTCCCCAGTTTGTGCACCAGGATTTTGATGACAATTTGTGTTCCCTTTTCTTTTAGCTTTCGCTAGTTTGTGCGTCACTATGTTTTGTAGATTCAACATGTGGGAATTTTTGAAATGAAATTCAAATGCAATGAAGATTTTGTTCAAATTAAAACCCCAAGCGGACTGACTCGAACCGTATTGGGCAACAACTAGAAGTGGGCATGTATACCAGGGTCTAAGTGTTGGTAAGGGCAGGGTGGCGAGTAAATAAGAAGTTGCTATGGTGCCTTCGTGGCAATTTGGTTGCCTAGTTTTTTTCCGTGGATAGCGACAAGGGGAATTTGATGACAATTTGTGTTCCCCTATTCTTTTACGCTACCCCAGTCCATGCACTATAAATGTTTTGCAGATTCAATGTGTGGGAAGTTTTGAAATGAAATTCAAATGCAATGGAGATTTTGTTCAAATGAGAATTTGTGGTGAAATTACATTTGAGCCTAAAGCTTGTTGCTCCCTTGTCATATAAAAGGAATTCAAGGCTCATTTGTAGGGAGAGAACTGATGAAAGCTCTAGCTAGGTTTTGAGTTGAAAATATGGGTAGAAAGATATATGTCCTCTGATGAGGAAGTGATATTTGTGGTGCCATTGGCTGTTAAAACCCCAAGTGAACAGAATAGAATAGATAGCTGTTTTGAGTTTTGGATGAATATATGCAAATTATCTTAAATTGTATGCATATATGACTTATAAGCATGAATAAACATATAATTCTAATATATTTTCTCTCCTTATGTGGATTTGAGTGAATTTTGAATGAAATGTTAATGAAGTTGTCATTCTTCTTTTGAGAATTTGTTCAATTGTGTTATCTTGTGAGGCTTGTGTTATCTTCATTTAGATCCCTAGATGGTCAATAAATGTCTCAAAGTATTGCTTTGGTTCATATCCATGTCTGAGAAACCGAACTAGTGTGCAAATATAAATCTATACCATAAGAATCAACTAGCAAATAATTGATGTTTAGAATTTAGTTGTGTTGATCTTCTAATATTTGAACCTCAATATAGATAGAAAGTGTTTAGTAACATTTTTAGGGAATGTGCTAAATTGTGAGGATTTTTTCTCCTCAATTAGAGCCCTAACCAAACCAATTCCATGACATAGGAATAATGATTAGAGACATGATGATATATGTTATGAGAAAATTTATTACATTTCTCTCATTGAAAATGTTCTTTTGATAAATCCTCATTGTCCTAATAATCTTTGATCATTTTAAATGCTTAAATGATTTTTTTGAAGTAAAATACAACATGCAAATCAAGATAAACATGCATTAGGTAAGCTCACAATGGTTAGTGGGAGGGTGCTATCAAGATTTAAATTGAATTTAAATTTTAAATGTGTAGGGTTGATAATTACTACATCAAGTTTGCACTAGTAGATCTTATGCAAGGTAGGGTAATTTCATGAGATTAATTCACACAAGAATATCCCACTTGTAGACTTGTTATTGAACAAAGGATAATCTATTCAAAGTTTACCAAAAATAGTAATGAAAAAGGGCATGAATATATATTTTTTCTCTAAGATTGATGTGCATGTGAACTTCTATTATGGTGTATGTTAAAGTAAACAAGATATCAATGAGGAAACTATTTAAGTAATTTAAAATACTAAAAGATATAGATTTACTTAAAATATATATAGTTTACAATTGTATTCTCCTTCCAATAGTAACTCCACCAAAAGCATACAAAATTTTAAAAATATGTAATGAATAACATATATCAAACATTTAAAATAAATATGAATTTTTTTTTGTTTAGTTGTGTATTTGTATCAATATATATATATATATATTATTACTAAGGATTCTAGATAGATTCTTATTTTCTCACTGTTGGAATCATTATTTAGTTCATTTTTTTTTTCCCTCAAATTTCCTTATATAATATTACACCTCTTTCAATGCAAAAGAGTCCATATCTAATCTTGCTCAGCCTAGATTTCCTTAGGCTTTTTCCAAATGACTTATGGCATTTAAACCTTTCCGTCACACAATTATCAATACATATCTCTAAATCATCAAAACCAATTGTCATCTAATGCATGTGTTAAAATAATATTTAAATTACTTTTAATACTAAGAAGTTAATGTTGCTCAAAAATTAATTGATAGGATCTTGCTAAAAAAATTCTACTTGCTATCAATTCAAAAATAGGATTCCAATGTTACCAACTCAAGGTCCCTATTCCAGGTTGTGCAGAAAAAAGAGCCTTTGATGGAAGGAGATCAAAGAATTGCTTCAATAAGATTTTATCTCCACCTAATCTCAATTGCATGAGTCCTTGAATGAGGAGTTGGTGAGATTCAAGCATAATTTGAGAATATTGTAAATTAAGAAGATTCATGGTTTAAAAGTTAGGGCTAAAATAAATTGGCTAAAACATGGAGATAAAGGCTTTGATTTCTTCTTTAATTATATAAAGGAGAAAAATGATAGGGAAGAAATTGGATCAATCTAGGTGAATAATCAACATATAAATGGTCTTTCTTTGGTTATAAATGAATTTCAATCTTTCTATTAAAATATTTTATTTGTTGAAGATAGCAATGTGGACTATAAAAGATCCCAAGATCATTGTGCACAAGTCATCCCTAGGAAAATCAAAGAGGAAGAAAATGATTGGCCTACTAGAGATATCTCTAAGGATGAGATTGTAAAGGATATTAGAATATATAAAAGGATAAATCTCCAAGTATAGATGGGCTTGCTACAATTTTATAAAAAAAAGTTAACTAGATTAGGGTTGGGGTTAAGGTTCAATTAGGATAAGAATTAGTGTTAGGGTTGGGGTTAAGGTTCAATTAGGATAAGAATTAGTGTTAGGGTTAGGATTAGAGTTCAACTATAGTTCAAAGTTAGGGTTATGGTACAATTAGGACTACTGTTCAATAAGTGTTCCCTTAGGGTTATGATTAGAGTTATGAATCTATAATTAGGGTTCAATTAATGTTCACTTAGGGTTTCTTTCTTGGGAGAAGTTTATTGTATGGTACAAGTGTATTTTATAAAATTAATATGTCAAGAATTAGTTGTAGATAATACTACATGTGATTTTTCATATGGTATTAAATTGTAGATTAAAATTGATAATAGATTTCCTTTCTTCTTTTGCATTGTAAGCTACCATAATATATGGCCTTCAAATCCTATTCATATTTTGAGCTTTTCTAAACTATATAACACAACATCCAACAAATAAATTTGTTATGCATTTTTTTCCAAGCACAAATCGTTAGAATTCTTAATGTGTTACTTAGGTTAATTATTTATTGCAATAAATCAATACACACTAATATATATATTATGGATTTGAGGGAAAATATTAAAATATTTATATATATAGAAAAATTTAAATGCAAGGGATTCAAGTACATACCTTTGCTTTTGTTAATGTTGATGAAGATACAAATGTTGATGAAGTGCCCAGATTTGTGTGTGATCTTCCTAAAAAGCTAGGAATTATCTTTTGCTCTATGTGGCACTTGGGAAATTTTCTACAAAACTATAACTAACTCTACCTCAAATTTGTGACTTTGGACCTATTTTGCATCAATAAATATGAGCTTTTGACACATGCCTCTAATCTAGCATACAATATGTAGTTAAATGCTCAAAATAGTTGGGAGTATTGTTGAGATTGCTGGATCTTTGGGAATGTCCAATGCTTTACCTTTGTATCTCTCCCTATAGATAGAGGTAGAGATGAATATAGAATGAGAGAGGCAAAGGGATAAAAATAGATAGAGATATAGAGAGAGATAGATGGAGAAATAAATATATAGAGAGATAGGGAGATAGAGGGGAGATATATATATATATAGAGAGAGAGAGAGAGAGAGATGTCAGAATGAATATATAAGGAGATATATAGAGAGGGAGAGAGAGAGAGAGATAAAGTAGAGAAGATATTATGTTTTATTTTTTGAAAATATGTAATTTTTATTCATTTTCCTATATATTTAGTATTAAGATTTTTTACATCTTTTAACAATTCAATATATAATACAAATAAAATATAGTTAATAATTTAATTAACTAGCATACCTATATTAATTAATAATATATGTAAAACACGCTGAGAGTTATCTTTATCAAGATGCCTATTGACTTGAAAAAATGCTTACATTTCCATGAATATGAATTTGGAAAGCAATCAATTTGATTTCATTATTGTTTGTGTCGTTGTTTATCTCAATTCCCATATATAAGTGTACACATTGAAATTTGAAATCATACCAACTTGTCTATAGTTTTAAATAAATCTATTGGAGACAAAAATCAAGGATTAAATGACTTAAATAAGGTGTAAAACCAATTTTTTTTATTTAAAATGCAAAATTAGAAGGAAAAGAAACATAATATGAAGATTGAAGATGGAAAGAGTGAAAGAGGGAGGGAGGGTTAAGGGTAGAGGGTAGAGGGTTTAAGGGTTTAGAGTTTAAGGGTATGGAGGGGATCAAGAGATAGAGGGAGTGATTGAGTGAGAGAAACACCTAAGAGAGGGAGAAGGGGTAGGAGGGTGAGACCTGAGATAGAGTGAATGAATGAGAGAGAGACCTTAGAGAGGGAGTGGTGCTAGGAGGGAGAGACTTGAGAGAGAGAGAGAGGGAGGGAGTGGGAGAGAGATAGAGGGAGGGAGGGTTAATGGTAGAAATTGAATGGTTTTAAGGGTTTAAGGTTAAGGGTGGAGGGATAGAGATAGAGGTGAGTGGTGAGAGAGAGACCTAAGAGGGAGAGGGGTGGGATATTGAAGATAGTTAGAGAGATAGAGAGGGAGGGAGTGGGGAGAGAGAAAGACCTAAGAGGGGAGTTAGTGAGTGAGAGAAAGACCTAAGAGGAGAAGAGGTGGGAGGGAGGAGCTTGAGAGAGAGACTGAGAGAGAGGGAGAGGGGTGGGAGGAGACAGAGATAGAGGGTAGAGGGTTTAAGGGTTTGGGGTTTAAGGGTTAAGGGTTAATGGTTTAGGGTTTAGGGTTATGGGTAGTGATGGAACTACAAAGAGATTAGGTTCTTCAATCTCAAAGCTTGTCTAAATTCTTGATGAGAATCATTCACATTGATTCCCAATATTGTGCTCCAATTGCATGATACATTTATAAAATGCACTTGGTAATTTAGTATGTGGTTGAAATATTAGAGTAACAACAAATGGTTCTTTTCATTTTTGGCACATGATTGGCCATTTTACTATGTTAAATTTTTATTTTCAGTTTTATTTTCATGGTTTTCATGTTGTCAAATTTTCATACATTTCTTAGTCTTTTTTAAAAAATAAGTGAATGTTCTATTAGTGTCCCCAATCTTGCTAAATATCATATATGAGAGTACAATATATAAACTACCAATTATAGGTATAACAAGATGAATTTAAAACCTAATACATACAAACCGTTTTGGGAGAAATAATTCAAAATAGAGATACCATTCTCATACAAATACTATGTATAGAAACCCTATATATGTAGCCACACTTTTCACTCTCTCCCTCTCTCCTCTCTGCCACCCTCTCACTCTCTCCCACTCCCTCCCTCTCTCTCCCACTCTCCTCCACCCTCTCTCCCACCCTCTCACACTCTCTCCCACTCCCTCTTACTCTCTCCCACTCCCTCTTACTCTCTCCCTCCCTATAGAGATACCATTCTCATAGAAATAATATGTATAGAAACCCTAAGTAGCCACACTTTCACTCTCTCCCACTCTCTCCCACTCCCTCCCTCTCTCTCCCACTCTCTCCCACCCTCTCTCCCACCCTCTCACACTCTCTCCCACTCCCTCTTAGTCTCTCCCTCCTAGGATAGCATTCTCCTACAAATGCTATGTCTCAAGCCATGTGTAGCCACAGCACCACTCTCCTCTCTCTCCCACTCTCTCCCTCTCTCCCACCTCTCACTCTCTCCCTCCTCTTGCTCTCCTCACTCCTATGGGATACCGTTCTCCTACAGATGCTATGTATGGGGAGCCCTGTGTGGCCACGCTCCTCTCTCCCTCTCTCCTCTCCTCCTCCTCTCTGGCCCCTCTCCCTGCCCTCTGCTCTCCCTCCTCTTGCTCTCTCCTTCCTCTTGCTCTCCCTCCTGGGATACCGTTCTCCTAGATACTGTGTATAGAGACCCTGTGTAGCCACTTTCCGCTCTCTCCTCTCTCTCCTCTGTCTGGGATCCTGTCTCCTTACCTCTCCTGATCTCTCCTCCTCTTACTCTCTCCCACTCTTCCTGCCTCTCCCCCTCTCTCCTCTCTCCCACCCTCTCTCCCACTCCTGCGCTGCCTCTCCCCTCTCCCATGCAGCCTCCCTCCCCTCCTTAGGCCCACCCCTCCACCTCCACAATTACTCTGGTGTAGAGGAGTGGGGGAGATAAAAGTACCTAGAGATAGAGATATGGGGAGTGCAGGAGGATGGAGGGAGAGATGGAGTGAATGATAAGAGAGGGAGAGGAGATAGCTCAATGGATGGGGGAAGAGGTGGGAGTGGTATAGATGAGTGGGATATGAGGGAGGCTGACAGGGGAGGATATATCAATCACCCTTCCTATATCTCTATCTATTCATCCTTATCTCTTTATCTCTCTACCCCTCTCTATCTCTTTGTCTCCCTTTCTATTTGTATGTTTGTCATTATCTCCCTCTCTCTCTATATTTTCTTCCCTATATTTATCTTTGTCTCCTTAAGTGTGGAATGGGTACATTGAAGAGGTCTTAAAGGAGAATTACCATCTTTGTCAATGGCATACTGCGACTTAACTCCCAAGGGACCTATACCATCCAGATGATGACATAGAACAATAATCAAAATTTAGTTTCTCTCTCTCTCATATTAATATATATTACTATTATATTAAATATATATTATATTAATTATATTTTGTATTATATAAAATATACTTATTATTAATTATTAATTATAATAATTTTTATACATATTTAATAATTTTGTTAAAGAATATAATATCTAATTATGATAAGTTGAATAATTATATTATTTATTATGTAAAATATAGCTAATATATACTTAACTATATTGTAGAATATTAAAACTTAGCTAAATGGCACCAAAATTTTGAACTTAATTAACATATTGTAAAAGCTAACGAAACTAGGTTGTAACTCATCAAATTGGAGAAGTGAAAGGTCAATTCCAGCACTGAGGAAGAGTTTGGAGTAGTGAAAACAAGGTCAATGCGAGCGCCAAGGAAGAGTTTGGAGGAGTGAAAACAAGGTCAATACCAGCACCGAGGAAGAGTTTGGAGTTAAAACAAGGTCAATACCAGCGCCGACGAAGAGTTCGGAGGAGTGAAAACAAGGTCAATATCAGTGCCGAGGAAGAGTATGGAGGAGTGAAAACAAGGTCAATACCAGCACCAAGGATGAGGTTGAGGGCACTCACAGAAAATCGACCACCAAGGGGCAATGAGTACTGTAAGTTTGGCACCCCCATTCTCTTTAACCTTCAATCTTCATGCCTAGTTTCCAAAGATCTTCTCGTACATTGGCACCCCCATTCTCGTAAAATGGTATAAGATAAGACATAAAAAATAAAATAGCTTATACAGAACATATCCACCTACAATCCCATTCAAGCATTTAAATTAATTCCTTGAATTATACCTAAAACAAGAATCATACACACCACAATAGTGAGATGAACAAAACAACCATTAATCATTTTATTCAAAATTCAGATATGCTTGTACAATGGAGAGACATGAGTTTTAATTAATCATATCAATTAAAATGCCAGTACTGTCATAAAACATCAAATCCCCATGAATTCAAAACCTACTATAGAATGACTCAAAACCTAAATTGCATTTTCCCTAAAACCATCAGACTTTACAATTTTCTGCCTTCCATCTAGACTCAGCCAAAATATCTAACTTGCTAACCCGTGCTTGGCCTTGAAATCCTTCTTATAGAAAAAGGAGGAGCAAACAAGCATTGGGCTAGAAAGCACACGTGTCACCAGCCAATTAGATCGCCTTGTACTCTTCATCAGTTGGCCAATCAAAATTGATCACCTCATTCACCTTGACACTATAAGGTTTGTATTTAACTACCACTTGATTCGCTTCTCTTTAAAAAGACTCCAAGAATGAGCTGGTGCTAATGGTGCATCCTCCTGACTCATGAAATCATAATCCCCAGGTTACCACTGTGATTCCGAGGGTTTGTAGTCAAACATGATATAAAAGTGGCTCTTACACTTTTTGTGATTACTGTAGCTTGTGTAACAGGCCCCGAGGATACTATTCTAATTGTAGGATGCAAGAATAGGGCGTAGGTTATAACAAAACATGTATGGGAGATCTGATTTTATGAATTTTTATCCATGTGCAGACCTAATGGGTTATTTCTAAAACACTGAATATAAATGATACACACACACACACACACACACACACACATATATGTATGTATATGTATTTTTAAATGTAAATGTAAATGCAGTTACTAGATGCTCTCCTAGAACAATAAATGCAACATATCAATCATTAAAGAAATCTATATCTATGTATATAAATGTGTATTTCTAAATGAAAGTTTAAATGCAAAGAGCATATGGTTTTGTAGTGTTATAGCTACAACATATCCATAAATTAATGTAATTGAAATTCTAAAGTCTTCAACACATATAATATGAAATCGATCATGTTGGTGCTTTTTCCTGTAAACCAGGTTGGTCTTCTAATCTAGTCTTTGGGCTCTTTCATCAATAATCCTACCTTAAAACATACCAAAAATCTCCTAGAAATTAGACATAGGAAGATTTAATATGACTTAAAAAAAAATTATTGCCAAAGTGTAAACTTATGATAACTTAACTAGGCCTAGTACACACTCCCTCTCCATTAACCACTTAGACATATCGAAATTAAATGTTAATTTGCTTCTATTTTTAGTCATGTAGGTGTCCAATAAACCACTTGGTGGTGTTTCCCTTCAAGTTTATTTACTTGAATGAAGAGAAAAAGTCCTTTGATTACAATTAGGGAATACATTTAGAGGCCTTGGTTGTGTAGCATGGACCATAGTACATTTACAACACTTGTTACAAAGTTTGGGAGTTAAAATGTTAAATGGAATTTGATTTGTATTGATGGACACATTTGGACGGTAGTAACAATAGCTTACAATCTATCGAGACTTGATTACCTTATAACCTATGAAATTCTAGCGATGAAATGATAGATTAATCATAATGTCACCTTGGGATCACATCACCATGAAAGAACTTCATCCAACATCCTTACGAGTGCAGGTACCACCAAATAGGTATTTGTCAGATATGTCTTCCTCGAGCGAGGGAAATTCAGGAAGAGAAGAGGAAAGTGAGACATGTACTATGTCTAAAAGAGGGAGATCAACTAGAGGTCAAAAGATTAGAAGAAAATTCCGTAAACGCATGGAATTTTTTCTTGCTGAAGGGGGGTCATGTTCTTATGATGATGAGAGCATAGGTGATGAAATTTACTATGAGGTACAAACATCTACGGAAACAATGGGTACCCAAGGAACTTCCTCCAATAAACATCGATTTTTGTGTCAACGAGAGGATATGTCGCATAGCACCATCGTCATTACATGGTTTGGGCCTATTTTGCATGGATGGCATAAAGGTTTGTTACGAAAAAGTTACTGAAGTGATGAAGTATGTTGGACCCTATTACAGTTACAAACATTGGATGCAACTGGTTCGATATACGAAGTATGCATAGGTATGCTGCTTGTCGACCAAATTATATATACAACTAAAGATAAGGATCAAAATAAAGGAGTGGCTATGTTACCATTGATGGAAGGTAAAGCATCCAAAGGAAGATAATATTGTAGGGTTTATAAACAATACGACACAGGTCAACAAATAAGCTTAAACCCAATTGCATATTCAAGGAAGACGCGAGGGCCGTGTATTCATTATGTATGATAAAATCAATAGCGTAGGGAAGAGGCACTAATTGATTACAATTTGAATCAGCAGTTACAAACTGAATTACTATGGGGTAGTGCATTACTATGTACCATTTTACCCAACCTCCAATTAATGACTCCAATATACCATTTTATTCTTATGTTTTTTTCCATAAGTCTATTGGTTTCATTTTGGTAATGTTTTTTTATATTTAATTTTTGTCACAGGGGGACATTGATTGTACGAAGAAGGCTCTGGCCCAGAGCACAGATCGCGATGTATCTTCAACCACTTCTACCCGACAATTTTACCTCATTGTAATTGTACAAATTAGACACGAGGAAAATGTTTTATTATTATGTTTTTTTCATAAGTTTTTTGGGTTAATTTCCATAATATTTTTTAATATTATTGTTGCATTCGACTGATCGGGGAAAGGCACCAGTAGTAGAGGAGAGCATCCATAGTGAGGTGTAGTCAATATTTTCTGATGATGACATGGCTTATTCAACAAACCCTTTCGATACGATAAAGAAGCTCATGAAAATATGCAATGAAGAAATGACTCACTTGATGTTCAAAATGCCTCAAACGGATGAGATAAGAGAGAGGGTTAAAGTATTGAGAAAGAGATTACAAAAATTGCAAGTAAGCTGTCATGAGGTCTTTAATTATAACATGAGTTCATTCATGGTTTTATATTTTGTACTCTTTTATGTCATGAACTAAAATATGTGTTGTTTTTATAGGGTTATTTTCCTTCTCATGATGCTCCTGGCCATGATCAGGGTACTGCAAGTGCTTCCTAAGGAGTAAGGGTTGGTACAAGTGTCCATCCCGATCTTCCTAGGAATACATCACATTATCTAACCCCATCATCCGTGCCTATATTGTCATTTGAAATGTCAGCAACAGATACCATGCAGGCATCTATTAACGCACCCTCTGGTAGCGAACACATACTAGAACATGCGTCAGGACATGTACCTGGGGATGTAGAGGCCACTAGTACTGGTGATGTTTTAGCAGCATTTCCTAGATCTTTCGTATTACTAGTATGGGAACATTGCCAGTCACACTTTTGGTGACCGAGGATTTCGTTCTGATAAAGATAGAGAAGGTCCCAGGTACTTTGAAATGTTTTAATTATTATTCTATATAATCCAATTGAAATTTACTTATTGATCGCTCCTTTTAGACTATTGATCCCATGATCATTTTGTAGGAAATGATGTTTTTTATAAACATCTCAGTGATATTACATTGGAGCTCTTCAGGCCCACCATACCTACACAGTGGAATGCCCAAAATGAAGATTTAAAAGATGATCTCATTAACCGCTTAGTTGTGCTGTTTGGTGATAAAACATTCAACCAAACCAAGGTCCTTAAGAAAGCTGGTACCTATCTAAAGTATGCGAGGGACCAATATAGGTCACATTTAGAGAAGAACAAAAAGTACAAGCATCCCCCCATGATTCTAGATAGGGAGTGGAAAGGACACGGTGTCCGATGGAAAGGAAATTTTGAAAAGAAAAAAGGAGAAAGACACCAAGACCCAAAGGAAGGTATGTGATATAGAAGCATAAATCTACAAAAAATCCCAATTAATTGCGATTTTTAAAAAAACTATAGGCTGGATGATTTTTTCCCTGATTTTTTGAAAAAATCATTGACTTTTGGTCAAGGATTTTTTTCTATTTCAAACTTCAAAATCACCAAAAAGCGTGTTTAAAATCTGCAAAAAACATGAATAAATTGAGCTAATTTTAAGCAAAAAAACCAGGACCATGGCTTATTTGCTTACTATTATGCTTTGATAGATTTTTCCAAAGCATCCATAGCTTGTTTGAAAGCACCTATTTTAGGCTTTTAGCCATAGCAGCAAGACAATGAACTGTTTGATAAAATGATTTGGTAGACATGTATGAAAAATGTGGTAGCATAGACAAGGCAGTGAACTGCTTGAAAAAAATGTCTCAAAGAAATGTAGTCTAATGGTGATGGAATGCCATGTGAATTCCATGACAAGAAAATTGCTTTATGGATTATCATGGCATTCCATCACCATTGAAATTTTGCATTTCTTTTTAGGCATTTTTTTCAAACAATTTTTGGTGGTTTTATGTTGTTAACGAGGTTTGTCTCCTAATCTACCTATGGAATTTTGAACAATCAAAGGCTGACTCGAGGAGGACACGGACCAAGCCCGGCTGAGGATTTTAAAATAACCTCCTACACTTGAGTTACGCAAGACCTAGGAGGGTGATCCTATAATGTGTTTATGATATCTGCACCAAACTCATAAACAATCATTAACAAAATTATAGATAATCCCACAAATGGCTCAACAGAATAGGATATCACTAAAATGAATTGGTCTTTCACCAGTAATGTCAACTACCTGGAGCATGAGATAATTACAAAATTATTCTGTATCTTATGATAGTCATTTAATTTGCAAATTTGATGGCAAGCCCTAAGCAAAAACATACAGACACAAAGATTTACAAACTTGTACGATTTAGATCAGTTCCATATACCATTAGGGAATCAAACTCATAAACAATCACAATTCGACAACAGATTTAAATATTCAGCATATAGGATCCCTGACAATGTTGCATTACAACATTATCAATTTCTGCCCCAACCCAATACTTCTTATTTAATCCTTTTACAAACATACCCATCCATTATTTCATCCAAGCATTTTAATTAATTCTTTGAATTAAAGCCAAGACAGAAAACACACACATCGAGATGATGAGATGAACATCATAATTCTTGATTATTTTATTCAAAACATGATATTTTTGTACAAAGGAGAGGGTCGAGCTCAAGATATATCATCTTAGCTTGAAATGCTGGTACTGTTATAAAACATGCGGTCTTCATAAGTTTAAAACCCTTTACAAAATAACCCAAACCTAAATTTCCATAGTATTCACAAAAGTTCTTACAATTTCTTGCTCTGCAACTTTACCTAGACTCGACTACAAAAAATATCTAACTTTCCAGCCCTAATTTCTGGCCTTGAAATCCTTCTTATAGAAAATGAAGGAGCAACAAGCATCGGGCTAGAAATTACACATGTCATTGATCAATTAGACCGCTACATCCCATTTCAAAATTGAAAACACAACCACCAAACCCCGGAGAATCTTTCTATTGATTCCACTCATTGCAAAATAACCACAACATCTGTTACTCCTCAAAAATTGCACCCAAAACCGCCATGGAGCAAAACCAAAATTCAGTTATACATAACTGTTGAGCTGTCAGTTGCTGGTAGTATACATCGCTTCACTCCTCCTCAGTTAAGTACTTGTCAATCTAACTTTGATATTCCTCATCCGTCGGCCAATTAAAATCCATCACCTCCTTCATCTTGGTATTGTAAGGTGTGAACTTCACTGCAACCTAGTTGGCCTCCCTCTCAAATGATTCCAAAAACATGCTAGTATTAATTATTTTATCCATGCTATTTACCAGCAAGTCATGATTTGAATCATCACAAATTAATTTAATTTGTTCATTAATAACCTCCTCTGCCTTTTCCTTCCATTGCTGCAATGTCTGAACATTTCCACTTGTATCCATTATATCTGGCAGGAAAGTGTTATCCCGATCATCAAAATTCTTTATTAATTCCCTAATTTTCTTACTCAAATCATCAAGCAAGGCGTGGAATCCTTTCAACGATTTCACAAAAATTTGAGTAAGCTTTAATGATTGGGGTCTATTATTCACATCAAACCTAGAAGCCTTAAACATAATGTCTAAATCAGTGGCCCTACAGATCCATTTTTCAATCAGGGGCAGAATCACCTCCTTGTCTCTGTTAATATTTTAAATTCCCTCCAAGAATAAAGAATACAGAGAATGTACAACTGGCAGCTTAGAATCAACCTTTTCATTTAAATGCCTTATAACGGTGTCTACCACCTCATTGTGCTTGGCCATAGCATTATCCTCACTCGCCCTTAGGGCAACCTGTAATTCTATAACTTTTTTTATCATCTACTCTTTGGTAGGATCTGTAGAAAGCTCAACCTCTTCTTCAACTAGCCCTGGTGTAGGGCTATCAATAGGTGTCTGAATTGGGGATCCAGGAATAGAAATGATTGGAACAACAGGGGGTAATGACCCTAAAGCAGTAGGTATTGCTCTAGTAGCAGGGGCACTGGAAGATTCTCCCACCTACCCATATCTCAGCCTATCTACTTCAGATTGCAACTCAACATTTCTTTGTTGTATCCTACTATACTCCCCAATCATTGTGTTATATTTCTCTGTCAAGCTTTTCTTCTTAGCCTCATCTCTTTCAGCTGTTTTCTAGGCCAATTTGGCCACATTCAGTGTTAAGCTTGTGGCCTCTATTGTTGAGGTTTTAGAGACTCTCTTGATGATGAGCCCACCCCTTAAATTTGGACTGAGATCAGCTACATTTGGTTTTCTTCCCTGAGGTGCTAAAGCCCATATTGCCAAAGTTTCATACTCCTCACTAAAGGTAGAGTCTTGTAGTGCTGCCTTCACTTCCTCCTCACTGCCTTGCATAGGATGCTTTGATTCCATGAGAGCATTAAAAGCTACAGCATCAGCAATGTCCCATTCAGGGAGAAGTAGGACACCAACTTGAGACACAATTTGCCTTCCTTCATCAGGGGTGAGGTTCTTGAACTACTCTATTAGCTCATTTTTGACCTCATCATCATTTTCCTGATTAGACCTGTCAGGCCTTGTTTCTCTTCTTTCCTTGCATTTGTCTTGATATTCCTAAAGTTTCAACCTCTAGACCAACTGCAAGAACACAAGAGTCTTCACAAAGGCATCATCATCCAGGAATGCCTTCTATCTGATCTCAATCAGTCAGTCAGTGTGTCTTCATCCTATTCTGGCTCCATAGGGTCATCTCGAGGTGGTGAATCAAGATCCACAATCTTTATTCCTCGAGACTTTCTAATCCCTTGGCCAGATTGTGATGAGGCTTTCATTATTTGTTTACCTTTTATGTCTCCAACCTCTTTATCATTGCTATTATCTCTTTTTATTTGGTATAAGGGCCTATCAATTGGTGGCTGACAAATTGGCCTTTCTTCCACAGGCCTCACCTCCAATCCTAGGATTTTCAAATCTACCTCCAAGTTTATCTTCTTGGTTCTCAAGGTGCTCATGATTTCTCTGAAATTACTCATCAGGAAATCAATTCTTTTGTGAAATGGAGTGAAATCCATTAATGGATCATACTTCAGATCCAACTTATGCACTAGGGCCAACAATTTCTCATAGGTAATCCATTTTTCTTTATTCAATTCTTGCCTACCCAAATCAAATTCATTCCTAATCAAATCTTTAGGAAAGTTAAAAAAATGGGAAAATTTTCCACCCTTGATTCTTTGTCTAAACAGAGCAAGAATCCCTCAGGATCATGTTGCCTTATGGATCCATTCTTCAAATGGTAATCATCAAAAAATTGATCAAAATGAACCCATCCACCCTTGAAAAATACAAAATCTGAGACAATAGTATAATCAGGGAACAAAGTCCCTTTTCCTCTTCCTGTCAGGTTATCTTCATGGATGCATCCTAGCTGCCACAAAACCTCTGCAAATCCTATTCTTGATGGTACATTGTATGGAAGAATATGGGGGATTCCTTGGAAACCATAAACCCTTAAGATAGTGCTTACAGGGTATGGAATGATTTCACTCCAATTATGACATACTTTTAACTTAGGCCTTCTTGCTTTGGGCCAGAAGAAATCATGCAAATCCTTAAGAATTCTTGGCATATTTAACATTAGTCTAGCCTTGAGCCTAGAAGTAAAGCAATTGTCAAACTACACATAGCTAGCATCCCTCTTGTTGTAAGACATATCTGCACTCCAGGCCTATACTGGTAGCCTTTCTCCATTTACCTCTTGCCTCAATTCCATCTTCTCTAAGAAGAAACCGACATTCTCATACAAGAACATATGCATTAACAAAGAGTACCAAAAGAAAGGAACACTAGTGTCCCCCACAAATAAGTTCAACAAACCCTCATGCATTATTTCAGCAAGGAAAGAAGCATAATCATATACTACAGAGAAATTGGGATGTTGAATCTGAGCCCCCATAAACATATAGGCAATGGGCATCACAGTATTAGGACTGAAACCTAAAATTTGGAAAAGTGAGTAGAAGGTTGCCAAGAAATGATCAACAAAACAATTTAACCCGAAAGGTTCCTGATTAGTCAGGCTGATATGAATCATGGAACTATCCACCCTAGCTAGATGAGGAGGAAGCAATTTTGATATGAAAAGAGGTTGAATCTTGGCATACTCTTGTTTCATCTCCTCGAAGTCAATCTGGACCAAGAATGAGCCATTTTCACTCAAATCAAAAACCCTCTGAATTACATCTATATTTACATTCAGTAAAACCTCACCATCATTATCCCTTATAACCCTTGTGACACCATCATATCTCACAGCCACTGCCAGGAGGAGGTCAACATCAAGGAACGCATTCAGTACTACAAGCTTTCCCATATCATACCTCCAACCATTTGAAAAAGGATGAGGTGCATTTCGCTAGCCATACCATCTTCTAAGCAGTTCTAAACCCATCATTGGTACCCTAGCATCTGCAATTTTGTAGGTTCTATATCTCAACGCTTCACCTAAGGTTGTCCCTCTCATCAAAACCAAACCCCTCTTCTTGTCATTTGTTGACAAGGGAAATTGGTCAAGGAAATCATCATACAGATTCCTCTGCATGTAGTCAATATGGCCAGAATGTTGTTTTGTTGGCACCATTTTAAACAACTAGGGCTTCTCAGAAAATCAAATTGTGAACAGACTAGTGCTACTCAAAATGAAAACACAGTAGAATTTGCAATTTCCAACAGTTCAAGAGAAATAGTAACCCTAAAATCTTAATTCAGAAAAACCCTGATCAACACAGCAAAGCTTTTCGCAAGATACACATTTGGACAGAACAGTGATGAAGAAAATAACTCGCAAAAATTTGCGTTCTATAGAAAATCAAACTCTTGCCGAAATTGCTTTTGAAAGCTCTATCTTTGGCTCTGGACTACTTTGAAGATGCTTGAATACCTTAGTGGTGAAAGTAGTCTGCAATTAAACACTTGAACTTTATGAACATT
>VDFB02250519.1:0-11332 GCA_007258455.2 Sequoia sempervirens
TTGCCCCTCCTAAAGTTTGGACCACATCCATTACCTCCATAAAAGCTGGACATCCTTGTCTTCATGGTTCCCCGCAGCGTGATATGGTTGTCACAAATGAAAATGAAGAAAAGTAATCATCTCCTTATCCATTAGGCTGGAAGAATGCATGCTTAATGGAAACGATACATGATATCAACTCTCTCTTTTTCTCTCATGGTTGAGTCTCAAATCCAGTATGGTGGGCCTCCAGGACTTCTAGTCATCTTTCTTCCTCTTCCACCAAATGTTGTCCTGATCCACATGTCTGTTAGCCTAATTGGCTTTGTTTTTGAAAGCTGAAGTTTCTCTTGAGTCACCAGTGTAGCTCTCTCTACCTTTCCAAACTCTTTCATTGCTACAAATTGTCTTTGGGATTTAGTCATTTGTACCACATGGTTGATGTGCTTTGAATCCTTGCATCTAGGGGGTTTAAAACCTTAGGGGCCTTAGATGAGAAAAAGAAGTAATGTTTTTCTTTTC
Source organism: Sequoia sempervirens (assembly GCA_007258455.2). Classification (NCBI taxonomy): domain Eukaryota; kingdom Viridiplantae; phylum Streptophyta; class Pinopsida; order Cupressales; family Cupressaceae; genus Sequoia; species Sequoia sempervirens. The sequence goes on from VDFB02250519.1 coordinate 502, forward strand.
TTTTTATGTGAGGACCTAGTAGTGAGATAAAAGAGGACTATATAGAAAAATGAAAAAAGAAGACATAAAAATTCATGGACCATACTATATCACCTACATGCTAGCTAACAAGGACATGAATGTAGTATATTTAGGTATGATAGGGGTATTGCAAGGTATATTTGAGGAATATATAAGAATGAAGAAGAATTCAATGGATCAAATTAGTGTCAAATGTTTTCCTAAAAGATCTCCCACACCCTATTAGGGAATTTAATCATTTCTAAGCATTTCCCACGTCCTATGGGAAAGTTTGAGGAGGCTCCAATAGTTGAGAGTTTAATGAGTACTTATAACTTCTTTCCATGCAATCATGATTAGTTAGAGAACATATAGGGAAACTTGATGAGCTATACAACAAATGAAGAGAATATAGGGTATTTTGACCTAGTCTTAAGCATCTCCAAGCATCTAGGAGATATTGAAGGAGTCTTGGTTGATAGATAGGGTCGAGGATAGAAATTTTATTTTTGGTTACATTGACATCATGTAGGACATCCATCGTCTTATTCTTGGTTACGTTGACATCACAAAAAATTATATAGGATGGATAGAATGTAGCTCTACCTTTTTCAGTTCCATGTTAAATTTTTATTATATATAGCTTGCTAGTGTAGGAATTCTAAGACAAACAATCATGGTAGGACCATTCTTAAAAGATTTCAAATAATAACCTAGTGAACCCATATACTCTTATGACTATATATACACAAATTTAGATTAAAATTAGAATTCATTAACTTTAAGTTCTATTTATTCTATTTTACCTCAGTGAAAGTTTGATCGATCTACTTGCACTTTCGAGGAGAGGTGTTTCATAAGGAAACCTCAACAACACCTGATTCAACATCAAAATCACATATTAAAATACCATTATTAAAAAATGCTATTAACATATGTAATCAATTTATAATTGTTTACTAACTTTACATCACCCTTGATAGATTGTCTTTGCATAAATATAAGTAGATTATTTGGTGTGCCGGGGTCCAACAACATGACCCTGAAATTTTATTAAAATAATAAAATAAATTAGTTAATCTTGCATTTGACAATTAAAATTTAATAAACTAAATTCAATGAACATGTTCAATTTTACCTGACTGTCAATACCATATGCATCATGTAGAATGTCGGCCGCCCTCTCCATCCTCATAGAAGCATACGGATCAGGCTGCGTAGAAGTATATGGATCCTGTGTAGCACCCTCCTGAGGGCTGGTAGGGTCATACAAACAAGTGGCTCCGCAAAATCGACACACATGGCCTCGAAGGCCACCACCTGAAGACTCCTGGATTGCTGTACAATGGGGCTAGTGTGGTGGATGACCTCAGTCAAGGATGTGATCACCTGCAAGTCTCTACATCAGCACTCTCGTTTGCAACTACACGGCATGCACTTAATCTGCTCATGAGGTGGCCTAGCAAGAGGTCATCTCCCCTGTCGTGTAGGATCCGGCTGTGCACCAGGCCTATCCTGTGCTGACCCCCCACCTCTCCCCTGAAACTCCTTCATATCAAAATAATTTGGAATTTGGTTCAATACAAACTCACAGTATAATTTCCTAAGAAAATATTGGGGGACTTCACAGTTATTGCACGGTGGGTAATCAAAGACCATATACCATCTGTCATAAAAATGGTTCCTAATCTCTATGTGGTGGCACCAATGGATAGGAAACCTCTTTGCATTGAGGGTGAGATTTTGATTTGTTCTAGGGTCAGTGAATAGAGAGCACAAATCGCCTTTAGTAATCTTTAAATCTTTAACTTGTTTATATGATAATTTATATGCATAATATGCCCTTGATGTTTGCCTCCTATTTTGCCATCCAGATATTTGTTGGGTAATTGCATCCACATTTTAACAAATCCTTCCTTGAATCTGCTAGATGTATCCTTCGTGGTTGAAAATTTTTTGATCCTCAACCACCACTAATAAGATCCTCAACTTCTTTTTATTGTTTTCAATTTCCTCCTCAAATTTTCTTGAGTGCGGGAGGTATTGAGAGAATGGTGGGGCAGGTTGATTTTGTTTTGAGAGTTGATTTTGTTGAGGTTGATTTTGGTTGGGGATTTTCCTCCTCTTGTTGAGGATTTCCTACAAATTAAAAAAAAATCATTCATTTCTAAACTAAAACAAACAAAATTAATTTAAAACAAAAAAATTCATTACAAATACCAAACAAAACTTACCTCTTGCATCTTTTCGTCGTCGGGGTGCCATATTTGTGAAGAAAATTGAACTCAAGTTGATCAAATGTGAAGTAGTCACCTCCTCAACAACGCGAGCGCGTAGTGCAGGGTTCTTGGCCGCGGGCAGAAATAGAAAAAAGTAAAAACAGAAATGAAGAATGTTACTTTTTTTTTTGCTTTTAAAAAGACAAAACACGTTCACGTTATAATGCGAACGCGTTTTATCTCATTTTTCACTTTTGTGGCCACAAAAGTGCGACCATCTTGGTGCACTTACCCAACACATGATTGACATACCTTCATTAAGGTAATTATTGTGGTATATTATATACACTTAAATAATGCATGTACTTTTCAGTGTATTGTGTTTACTACTTTTGAAAAAATAATGAAAAGATCATTTTATAATTGTTTCAGTACGTTCTACCTCTATCTCTCTTAGACAACTTTGACAACAATGTCAAGCAAGTTATAAATTATTGGAAGAGAAAAATTCCTTATCTAATGTGTGAAATGTAAAAGTGTCTACCTTCAATATTTTTAAATGCACAAGAACACTACCTCAAACACCAAGTTGAGGATATTGAACTGTGTGGTCCTATACACACAAGGTCAATGTGGATGGTTGATTGGCACTTGAATTTTTTTAAGGATTTGGTTAGAAAAAGAGCACATCTTGAGGGTTCTATGGTGGAGGGATATATGGTATACCAAACCATAGTGTACATTATGAATATCTTCCTAAGTTTCTAGCAAAGATCCATGTAGATCACATTTGGGATCCCAACTCCATTAACAAATTCGAAGGGGAGTACTTGATGGGGAAAGGTAGATTGAGGAAAGTGAGAGGTAATTATAAGATGGTCAGAGATTAATTGGAATACATTTTACATATTGTTTTTATGTATATTGTACTTATTTAATTTTTAATCTTCATTATACATCAATTATAAATTAAGGTTGTATACTGTGGTATTTAACTAATTATACGTCGATTGCGAATTTTATTTTTTTTATACAGTTGGTCAAGAGTGGGATGCACTAAATTTGTACGTCACCAACAATCTTGATTGGATGATAGTATGGATTGAACGATGTCAACAATCTAGTTGTGCATTAACATGGGAAGGTGTGGCTTCATTGGTTAAAGAAGCTCATCGTAATAGAAATTCCAATGTTATAGAAAGGGAAATTGATTTATCATATGGTTTAAGAGATAAATAGGTACGTATAAATATATTAATCACCTATATTATTTAATTATTTTTAATTATATTCATGTATATATATGTTGAGATTGTTTTCTTTGCATACATTCGGCCAAGAATAAATATGTTTATCAACTAATGATATTGCAATAATTTTTACATGTTTGACATATTGCAAGTAAAACACCACAAGGCTATGTGGTGCAATGGTCGTAAATTTTGAATCAAAATGTTGGATGACATAAAGAAAACTTGTGATTTTTGTATAACTGCAATCTTTCAGGTGACTAAGGTTTCATCTAGAAGCCACATACATGTAGAAGTCTCAGAAAATTGATACTATGGGATTTTGAATGATATAGTTGAGTGTGACTTTAAGTTCTTTAGATTAATTTTGTTTGTTGTCCTATGGCATAGGTTACAATTGAATGAAAATGATCCTGAAAGAACTTTTATTGAACATGATAATGAATTTACCATGGTTAATACAAGGTTGATCGAGTGAGCTGGAAATGAGCCCTATGTTCTTCCAAAACAATGTGAGCAGGTATTTTACTCAAAGGTACTAGGTAAACCAGGCTGGTCATTTGTTGTTAGAGATGATCCAAGAGGAAGGCCAATAAAGTATAATGTGGTGGAAGAAGAAGATTCCGAAGAACTAGAAGATGATGTAGATGATGATCAGGATCAACAGTTAGTTAATGATGTCCCTAACAAAGATGTCGAAGAGGAGGAACTAGATCATGATGATGTAGGAGTTAATGTTCATGAAGATGATATACATGTGGATGATGACATTATTGAAACTGATATTGATGATGATGATGATGATATGACCAATCCTTACAATGTCGAATCTGGATCAGATGATACAAACAAAGATTTGGATGAAGAAGATCGATGACATTGAAATGTATAAGTTATCGTTATATTATCTATTTGATATTAATTTCTTGATAGAATTATGGTGACTTATGTGGTTACATAATTAATTCATGATGTTTTTAATTTTATGCCATTACATAATTAATTTAATGATGTACTTTTAATGTTTGAAAGCTCAAAAAATTAAAACATTTCAATAGTGATGTTAACAACCTTGAAATTAGTGTGTTTTATGTTTCATGTGATCATAAAAGATTAAAAATTCAGTTGTAGAGGTGGTTGTTCAGTGGTTGACGTGTATGTATTCTAACCTAGTACTACTTATCAAATCCTTATACACCACATATCCACCTATAATCCCATTCAAGCATTTTATTTAATTCCTTGAATTAAAGCTAAAATATAATCATAGACACCATAATAGTGAGATGGATAAAAAACCCTTAATTATTTCATTCAAAGTTCAAATATACATGTACAATAGAGAGACATGATCTTGAAGTTTCATTTCAACTCAAATGCTAGTACTGTTATCAAACATTAAATATCTTTGAACTCAAAACTTGTTACAGAATGACTCAAAACCTAAATTGCATTTCTCTAAAACCATCTAACTTTACAATTAGCTCTGCAACTTCACCTATACTCGAAAAGAATTATCTAACTTGCTAACTAGTACTTCTAGCCTTGAAATCCTTCTTATAGAAAATGAAGGAGCAAACAAGCACTGGGCCAGAAAGTACACCTGTCACTAGTCAATTGGAGCACCTGGTGATATTCCAAAATTTGTTACAACAGCCACCACCTTGAAAAATATTCTTGTTCATCATATCAGCTGAGGAACATTGATGCAAAAAACCACAAGAAAACCGCACCAAGAAAGTCATCAACACAAAACTGGAACCAATGCAACCACAACATCTAATCTACCACCTGTTATTAGTTCACTCCTTTTACTCCTTCTTAGTCAAATATTTAGTTACCCAATTCTAGTATTCATCATCAATCAGACAATCAAATTTAATTACCTCATCCACCTTGATATTATAAGGTGTGTATTTTACCGCTACCTAATTCATATCCCTTTCAAAAGATTCCAAAAATGAGCTGGTACTAATGATCTTGTCCATACAGCTCACTAACAAATCATAGTCTAAGTCATCACAAATTGAATTAATTTGATCATTGATGGCCTCACTTGCTTGATCCTACCATTGTTGAAATGACCTAATTTTCCCCTGCTTATCAATTATATTGGGTAACAATGTGTTACCCCAATCATTGAAATTCTTCACTAGCTCCCTAATCTTCCTACTCAAGTCATCTAGTAAGGTTTGAAAACCTTTCAATGATTTTACTAACACATGAGTAGGCTTTAGGATTGGGGCCTATTATTCATATCAAACCTTGAGGCCTTATACATGATATCCAGATCACTAGCCCTAGGGATCCAATTTTCAATTATTGGTATCACTACTTCTTGATCCCTATCAATATTATTTATTGTTGCTAATAGTAAAGAATATAAAGAATGTATAGATAGAAATTTGCTATCAACCTTTTCATTTAAATGCCTCAAAACAGTAGTAACAATTTCCTTTTGCTTTAAGAGAGATCCCTCATCACTTTTCTTTAATGATGTCTACAATTCATCAATTTTTTGCAAGAGCTATTTTTTTGTAGGATCAACAGAGCACTCTATTTCTTCTTCAACTTCCTCTAAAGAAAGGGTGAGGATAGGATTCTGACTAGGAGATCCTAGTGTGGAAATAATTTGAGAAGCAAGAGGCACTGACCCTGTTGTGGAAGGTAATGTATTGGTTATTGGAGCACTTGATGTCTCCCCAATCTGCTTATACCTAAACCTCTCCACTTCAATTTGCAACTCAACATTTTTCTACTGCATCTTGCTAGACTCCTCAATCAAAAGGTTATATTTTTCCATTAAGCTCTTCCTTACAGTAGTCTTTTGGGCCAATTTGGCCACATTCATAGTCAAATTAGTGGCCTCAGTGGTTGAGGTCTCTGAAGCTCTCTTTATTATCAATCCTCCCGTGGAATTTGGATTAATATTAGAAACATCTAGTTTTCTCCCTTATGGGGCCAATGCCCAAATTACTAGAGTTTCATATTCCTCACTGAAAGTAGAGTTTTGCAATGCTGCTTTGACCTCTTCTTCAGAGTTTTGAAAGGGATTCTTAGACTTCATAATAGCATTAAAGGCTACTGCATCTGCAATGTCCCATTCAAGCAGAATTAATACACTAGCCTGACTCACCATTTTTCTTCCTTCTTTAGGAGTGACGTTCTTGAATTCTTCCATTAATTCAACTTTTACCTCCTCATCAATCTCCTGGTCTAACCTGTCAGGCCTTAGTTCTCTTCTCTGCCTGCATTTATCTTGATACTTTTCAAACTTCATCCTCCATACAAATTGCAAGAATACAGGAGTTTTTACAAATGTATTGTCATCTAGAAACTCCTTGCATACCTCCATTCTTGCATCTTGTACACTTTTACTTTTCATATCTAAATCAGATAAAACTAGTTCAGTTGGCCTAGGAGGGGAAGGCATACCAACTTTCATGTCTTGATCAATAACAATAATCTCATCCATAAGATCATCCTATGGTTGATCAATTATTTGCCTCTTAGGGCTTGGCTCAAATGGTGGTGATGAGGGATTGTCTTTCGGTGATGATTCTAAATCAATAACTTTAATTGCCCTGGGCACTTTGAATTTTGGACTTGGCTGTGGAGGCACTTTCATAATCTATTTTCCTTTTTTGTCCACTTCTTCATCACTGCTACTATCCTTTTTCCTCCTGTAAATGGGACACCTTTCTGTAGGCTGGTATGTTGGCCTTGTTTCAATTGGTTTGGTAGCTTGCTCTTGCACACCCAAACTCAATTCTAAATTTATCTTTTTTGTCCTCAATGTGCCCATAATTTCCTTGAAGTTTCGCATCAACAAATTTTCTAGCTTTTATTCTTTGTCTAAAAAGAGCAAGGAAACCCTCAGGATCATGCTACCACTTTGGTCCACAACTGAAATGGTAGTCATGAAAGAAATTATAAAAAATGTTTCCACCCTCCCTTTGAAAATACAAAATCAGACACCACTGTATAATCTGGGAGAAATGTTCCCTTACCCCTTCTAGTGAGGTTGTCCTCATGAATACAACCTATCTACCACTTAACTTCTGCAAATCCCACTCCTGGTGGCACATTGTATGGTAGTATATGAGGGGCTCCCTGAAAACCATATACTCTCAAGACAGTGCTGACTAGGTATGGGATAATGTCACCCCAGTTATGGTAAACCTTCAATTTTGGCTTCCTCTCCTTTGGCTTGAGGAAATCATGTAATTCCTTAAGGATCCTAGGTATATTCACCATTAATCTAGCCCTTAATCTGGAAGAAAAACAATTATAAAATTGCACATAACTAGTGCTTTCATTATTACAAGATAAATCTGTAGCCCATATTTGTACTGAAAATTTTCTCCATCAACTGATTGCCTTAATTTCATCCTCTCAGAGAAAAAGTCAACAGTCTTAAACAAAAGCATATGCATTAGCATAGAATACCAAAATAATTGAGTTTCGGTATCATTTTTTTGTAGCTTTGACAGCCCTTCATGCATCCTCTCAGCCAAGAAAGAAGTGAAGTCATAGGTCACAAAGAAGTTAGGGTGTTGTATTTGCACCCCCATGAACATATAAGCAATGGGAATTATCGTACCAGGACTGAAACCCAAAATCTGACATAAAGAATAGAAAGTGGCCAAGAAATGTTTTGCAAAACAATTTAATTTGAAATGTTCTTGGTCACTAGGGCTGATGGGTATGTGCATGATCATCATGGAAAAAGCAGGCCCTTAAATGGAAAAAAATTTAGGAAAAATCAATATTAGGCAACTTGACGTTAAAATTAGAATAAGTTATCTTTATTATTTCAAAAATATGCAAGAATAGAATTTGTAGAAAATTGAATGTAGTTTCTAAACTACTAGGTTTATTTAAAAATAAATAAAATATATTTAGTGAAAATTTGAAATTTCAATGCAATAGTACTTAAATTTCAGGGAAACAATAAGAAGTAGGTGTCTGTCTAACCACCCTAACCATAATAAAATGATAATATGTTTTTATAATATTTTATATATAAGTAGAGGAATAATGTCCAGATGTGATGCATATTTTTTTGTAATTTTTTTCAAAGTAAATAATTAATTATGAATGTTTTATTACAACTTTTAAAAAATATAAAAACTCATATGTCTAACCACCTTAACTTGGTCAAAACTTCATGATTTTTTTTTCTTTTTTTAATCCTATAGTATGTGAAGCATAGAATGTGATGCATGTTTTAGATTAAAAAAATGTGATACCATTTGAAAGTTATAGATGTTTTTCAATCAGCCTATCGATCGGGACTTTAGTCATAATTCTAATAGAAAATGAATAATAATTATTTATTAAATTCAAATTAAAGCATAATTTATATTGGTGGAAAGTTGAGAATCTCCTCTAAAAACCTATTTTGTTTCATCAATTTTGGGTAAAAAAAAGGTCGTCAACCACATACCCTACAAATACACATAATATTGCCACTTTTTGGCCCATCATGATCCTGCACATACCCTGATATGAAATTTTGAACCTCTTGCCTTAACCATATGAGGTGGAAGCATCCTTGCTCTAAAAAAATATTTTAGCTTTGCATACTCCAGCTTCCTTTGCTCAAGGTTGATAGGAACCAAGTCTTCACTTGATTCAAGTCAAAAATATGTTGGACCTCTTCTCTATTAATGGTCAATAGAACCTTTCCATCATTGTCCCTGATTATCTGTGTAATAGGGTCATATCTTGCAGCCACTACCCTAAACAGGTCTACATTAGGGAATACATTTGGTACCACTAGCTTCCCCATATCATACATCCATCCATTTGAAAAAGGGTGAGGAAAATTTCTTTGTCTGTACCACAATCTAAACAATTTCAAGCCAGTGAGGGGAACCCTAGCATTGGCAATGTTGGAGCAATTATACACTAACCCTTCCCCCAGGATTTTCTCTCGCATTAGGACCAATCCCTTCCTCCTATCATTTATTGACAAGGGAAATTGATCCAAGAAATCATCATATAGGTTTCATTTAAAATATTCAGTCTAGCCAAAATGTTGCTTTGGTGGTGCCATCTCGAACAAACTAGGGCTTCTTTACAATGTTATAATTCAGATAGCTAGGAATAACTAGAGATAGAAAATTATAGGAGAAAATACAAAAAATTATCACAACTATAATTAAACTATAAACCTAACACATTCATCAACAAGCTCATAGCACATCTAGCTAATTCTTTCCCAAATTCAAATGCAAAATGATCGGGAGGCACAAAAAATAAACTCATGGCTTTGTTTGCAAAACTCCCAAATTCTAGCTATAGAAACTCACAATTCTACCTTCAGGTCTGAAACTACCCTACAAAATAGTTGAATTCTTTGTGATACAAACCAAGTAGGAAAATTCATTTTATTGTCGATCAAATCATGCCAGCAAGTGTCTCATCTTCCTTTAAAGCTCAATTTCACACTGCATGAACGGCTCCGGCCATATTTGATGTAGATTTAAATTTGAGCCATTGATTCTTTAGCTTGATCAAATCATCGATGGCCACCTTCAAAACAAGCTGACACAAATGGAAACAAGGAGATAAGGGGCCCACCTTACCATACACTATGAAGGAAGTCCACGTGGTGGTTGCCTGTGATATCACAATCCTAATAATTTTGATCATGCACTGGCGGGCAACCATTGATCCTGAGCATCAATGATCTCATTCCTTTAACACAGTCACCAGCCATGTTGTTAACCTTTGCGGAGATTTTCTAGTGAGATTATAACATATCCATCGATTTAGAACATGTGTGTATCGAGAAAACTTTAGTAATCCACCCTTTAATACATTTAAATTTGGCTAGTGTTTCCTTTACTCTTTAGGATTCATCGGATGAGACACGTGGTGCCCGCCTGTGATTTCACAATCAACCCAAGCACCATCGCAGGATGGTGGGGAACAGTTCAGATCAAATGGTAGTTGGTCAATGATAGTGCAAATTTGATCCCCCAGATAGGACATGTCGCACCCGCCCATGATTTCACAATCCTTCAATTCCTGATCACAGGATGGCGAGCACCATTGATATCTACAGGAAATAGATCAATGACAACACTAAATCAACCCTTGCAAAATAAAACATTCATTAAAAGGATAAGTGGGCATTACTATAGGTGATCAAGGTCTTGTGGCTGTAGGACAATATTGCAAGCAGCTTGAAGATCTAAATCTACGGTTTTGTGAGGGGATGACTGATAAAGGTGTGATATCAGTAGCTATTGGTTGTGGAAGAACATTGAAATCCCTTGGCATTGCAGCATGTGCAATGATAACTGATGATGCTCTCCAAGCTGTTGGAGCTCACTGCCATTCTCTTGAAAA
>VDFB02250522.1:0-10243 GCA_007258455.2 Sequoia sempervirens
TGTTTGGAGTGTGGGTTTTTTCTTGAATGGATTTTCCCATGTAAAATATGTGTTATATGGTTTACATGTTTTATCTATTTAATTAAATTAAATTTTAATGTGCATATTTTTCTTTTGTAATAGTTACAGAGTTTGAATAATTATTTGCAACCCTCTCCTATGTTAGATTGGTGTAGGGAGTTTTTTTCAAATACCCAGATTCTTTTCACTCCATAAGTTTTATAAGAAGTGATTTGATGGGGGGGTATGTGCAATTTTCATTTCTATGAAAGTTATGCAAAGTGAAAATGTACTCCCTAGTCAAATTTATATTGATTGTGCATGGTTAAGGGATGTTGGTGCAATGCATGCAAATTAGAAGACTAAGTCTAAATTCATAGGACTTTTCAAGGTGTGGAATTAGATTATATTTTATGATTTGCATGCAAATTGTAATCTACAATTCAACTCTACAATATTACTCATGTTAACTTAATGAGATGATGAGATTTAAGGGCATGCTTGTACTTTGTAATTTGCATGAAAACCACAATGTACACTTACACTCCATACTCTTACATAGGTGTTTTGGGATTATATAGGGTGAAATTACAAGCTTAAATTTACACACAGATATATTATTGCGTCTCAAATAAGAAACTCCAATAACATAGAAAAATGTGGTGTTGTGGGATACAAATGCAAGTATGTAATAGCATAAAAATAGACATTGGAGGTTTTATTCAATTCTTAGAAAGAGCATGGAGGTGGAATGAACATTTGCAATGTCAAAATATGCAAACCAATTCTACAATTGAACCTTATTTCTACTTTGTAGCTACAAGTTGTACATGAGAATTTGCAAGACATGCAAAGTGAAAACAAATTCCATAACTCTACCAAATAAGATACTATATACTAACGCTTGCAAACATTACCATAGATCCTTCAAACATAAAAATTTGACTCTAAGGGGGTAATTAGAAGCAAGACACAAGAAATGAAGCACAAAACTTTTTTAATTGTCGCCCATTAATTAGAAATATCATATTGGGTATCAACAAAAACCCAAATAAAAATTGCAAGGACTACCTTTAAATCATGGAAATGCATCTTTTTGGGGGAGGGGTGGGGGGCATAGCCAATGGAACTAACTCACAAAATAAAAAAAAGGTTTCAAAATAGGGGTTACTTATTTTCATTAGGTAAAATAGGGTGTGTTGTGTAAGCAACATGACATATAAAAAAAATCTTGGCCCAATGTATCTAACATTAGGAAATCCATCTTAGCATGGATGAGAGGTGAAAATTCATTGATATATTTGAGGACTTGAAGATGCTTTAACATTTCCTCGTATAGGACTACAAACTAGTCATGGAATTCATTGGTGTAAGATTACATAGTTCAATTTATTCATCGATGCAATTAAAATTTCATGTACTTATCCTCATAGTGCTTAAGGAGGTAGTACTTTTCCTAGAAAGCATTAAAAAAGGAACTCCATGTTTTGATTATATTTCACTTTCTCTCACATTGTGCATAGGCTTTTTGCCACTAGTGAAGTACCATGATAGATATTTTTGTGTTATGAATGAAATCTTCTCAATTTCACTAAGTTTGTTAATGAAGAAGTATGATTTGATTTGTCAAATCTAGTTATCTAGTTCTATGGCATCATTTTTACCTTCAAAGAATGAAATTTCAAGGTTGAATTGTACCTTGGAAAGATTGTGATAATGCATAGGAGATTGTTGTTCAAGATGTGGTGTCATAGGTCCACAATGAGACATGAAACCATAAAACCATCTAAAAAGCTTCAAGCGTTGTGTTTCTAGGGTTGCATTGACTAGTTTCACAAATTTCTTCGATTATTGTTTGTCCTTAGTGTTTGTAAAGATGCTCAAATTTTGAAGTGAGTGCAATTCTTTAGCTAGGGTTGTCAGCCTATTTGAATGGGCGTGAAAATAAAAAATAAAGTTTTGATACTTGTGATCCAAACCCTAGGAGGATCAAATGATAAACATTTTGATTAGCATATTAATCGAATGAGTTTGTGGAATGCACATAAAAAACTCTAGATTAGCATACTAATGCACACACAAGATATGTGGAAGATTTTCTAATGCAATTGTATTGATTGAAAGAAGATATATACATTACATGTGTACTATTTTGTTGGTAGGAATTTCTCTACCTGTACCTTGTACAAGATAACTATTTATGAAAAAGGGTCACCAACTAGGCCTTCAAAAATATGTTAATAGATGTCATGCACATATGGTGTGCTTTCTATGTGCACAAAAAAATCACAAATGTCAAACTCATATGGTGTTAAGTGTCAAAACTTTATGGTGCTAGTTGGTCAATAAAAAAATTTAGTGTAGGCATGACCAAGTGTCAAACTAAGTATAACTAACTGAGGGCATATGTGTCCATGTGTAGGGTTATGTTATCTTGGAAAATACTATTATGTAAAGATCTACAATGGTTGGAATTTGAGTACTATGAGTTGTGTTGGGACTATGCAACATGCACTGAGTGGAGGAAAATGCATAAGTTCCATAAATGTATGAGACCAAGGCCATGCACATAGTTGTTCTTAAATCATAAAGGTTTAACAAGAGCTTGAGGTTGAGAGGTAGAAATAGATCTATTCATATTTCTTGCTTTTATAGGTCATTGGAATCCCTTTTTATGCAGAGTCATTGAGTGAATGGATGATATATGCTTTAAAAAGAAAGTAAACTAATATTTTGACTAAAAATCTCAATTAGTGTGGAACAAAAAGTCCCATTAGGCATGCTAGAAGCTATTTTTTTCTAGATTTGTCTTTCAAAAAAACTACGATACAAAAGGTATTAAGCATTGAAAGTCTACAAAAGTGTGAAAAAAATGTAAGACAATCTCTAGGATTCAAAGGCCAACTCACGTATTATAGCTTTAAATATAATTTGACAAAGGGAAAATGAGAGAAATGTTGTAATAAATAACTAAGTAAAAAGTGATGAACCAAAAAAACATTTTTTTTGTAATCCTTCTCAAAGCTTACAAAAAAGGCATAATCATAGAGATACATTAGATAATTTTAGAAATAGGATTACAAGTATCTAAATCTCAAGATATATTGAATACTTAAAAAAAAATTATTCAACTACATATAAAATAACAAGCCAAGTGTTTTTGGACCACATATAAGAGCTTCCTTGAGATCCTAAAAACAAACGTAGAAATAAAAATGCAATAATTTCTTTTAAATCTTGTGTTTACAAGGCTAAATATGTGTACAAATGAGAATAATGCTCCTTATTTATATAAAATATCCAAACCCAAAATATAAGTCACCCCTAATATAGCCATGGCCTAAAGCACATGTTAATGAAGGAGAAAATCCTTTTGAGTTTATAGGGAACAATAGCGAGAAGGTTTAAAAATCCCACTTAATCTAGCTCTTTGTAAATAAATATAATTAGGAAGATATTTTGTATGCCAAATGACTTAACAAAGATGAGTGAATCATCAATAGAATGCTCTTGCATACAAAAAAACTTGTAATCTCTCACTCTTGAAAATAATTGAGACATTTACATTATTGATCACAAGTTGGAATAATATTTGACGTAGGGGTGAAGCCACATAAGTGGTTTACGCACTTTTGAGAGAGGAAGGAAGATTGAATTTTTTCTCACTCTTCATAATATCAAATGGGTTGATCGAGACCCTATGGTTCCATTGAACCGGTGATCAACCCTCATTAAAAAACAATATTTAGTAGGTTGTTTGAGGCGTTCGGCCGAACCATTGAATATGACAAAAACAAAAAGGCTCTCACTTTCACATTTTCGTGAACTTTACGGTCGATCAATGTCTCCCCTCATACGGCGAACATCATCAGAGCGGCAACCCAACAAGAGATTTTTTACCCTCCAGCAAATTTTTGCAGATCCTGTCTTTCTCAAACTCATCATTCAATTAGCATATCTCGACCACCCTATTGACGAGGTATTTAAAAATTCCCATTTTTAGGGTTCAAAATGCATGTATTTGTTTCGAATTTTGAAACCCTATATGTAAATTTTTTAAATTATTGGTGTTCAAATTGCACTTGTTTGAAAGTTTTTTAAAAGCATTTTTCAATATAGTATTTTTGCTTCCGTTTTGCATAATCCAAGGTTGGTGAAAAGCGGTTCCTCCAGTTAGTGCGAAAAACATTATAATGTCAACATAGTCAAGAAAATGGGGCCAAATAAATTCCTAAGAACTAGAAGTGTGAGGTCAAGGTCACAAAATAATTTTAAAACTACAAATTTGAGTTGACTTGGCAGATGAAAATGCAATTTCATACATGTAGGAGTGGAGCTTAGCTGAAATTCATAGTGATTTGTTAAGGTGTTATAATATTGGAAATCTTATGGAAATCAAGAACCATGTATTGATTATGTACATTACAATAAAAATATCTCCATATAACAAATGAAGCTAAAAACCCTAACAACTATTTTTGTGAGATTCTGTAGTGTGTTTGCCATGGTAATTTTTTTAATGAAAACCATGTTTAGGAATGAAAATATCAATCCTTATGATTCTAAACTAAAGTTTGCAATGCTTATAGTTCTTTTGGCCTTATAGATTCTTGAATCATTTTATAATATAAAACCTACATATAACCTACTTTGGCTCTAATAATTGTAAACCCTTTAGGAATTCTAAATTGTTGCATCTTGTCTTGATTTTCCCACCATTGTTATTCCTTTTGAAAATTTTACAAATTAGGCAAATAATCCTTGCACTTATATAGAGGATCCTTATGTATGTTCTTAAAATTATTTAAGGTTAAATGGCTTAATCTAAAATAAAGGCATATACGGATCTCTTGCAATTGTAACCTCTTTACTAGTGTTCAAACATATTTGATACCTTGATGGCATGACATAGATGATGTTGCTTGATATTGCTTTATCCATGGATACCCAAATAAAATATGAGATACATCTAAAGAAGAAAGATATGACATGAATAAAACTTCCCTCATCTTTTTTAGACAAAAATTAAGGTAAAATAGTATCCTATAGTTTCAATCAACATATCATTAGTTAATTTTAAATAAACCCTCAAATATGCATATGCTCAAGTTGAGAAAAATGATGATAAAACAAAATTATTCAATGCATACATTTATTGGTGAGTAAGATCAATAAACACACCCTTACATGGTTCATGATCCACCTAATAAAATGACTATTATAATATTCTTGGTAATATCTCTACAATAGAAAAGATTAATCAAAAATTGACATGCCACCTAAATCGTGGCTTGTCATAAAGTGGGTGGGTAGCTTAGTGGTGGAGATTTGCATCCTAACTAGTTCATGGAAATTTCAACATGAGGAGAATTAATAGTAAAATAATAATATCTTTTGACAACATAGGCATCCAAGTACTCATTCAAAGATTGTTGAAGATACAACATTAATACATTAGGATTTCAATTAAATATCACACTTTCCTATAAAAAAATCCCAATTGATCTATCTTTTGGTAGTGCATTTAGTTTGATATATTTTTCTTCCCCATACTTACAAGATTCCTTTATTATCGAAGCTTATTTACTCTAGTATGCTATCCTTGGTTCTCATATGAACTATATATATATAATTCAATCAAGATCCTCTTATCATTACAAATTTAAACTTAGCTTATTTTTTCTCCCAATTTCTTCTTAATGAACATATGGTCTTTCTTCCTCTATTAGCCTACTCATGCACCATCACCAACCATGAATGAATCTCCATGAAGCTAAATACCCATTTGTACTTGGTTGGTGTAAGTTGGGATTAGTGTTCCATTCACTTAAAATCTTATCTTTAATGTTGCTTTTTTCTAAATTCTTTCTAAAGGGCATAGATTACAGTCTAGAGCTTTGATTTTAATATTTTCTTAAAATTAAAAATATTAATGAGCTTGATGCATTAAGCTAAAAAATATCAATTTGGACACCATTAAAACCCTCGAGAGACTCTCGTAAAGTGAAAATGAGCTCCAAAATTTTATAGTGTGATATGTGAGAAAAATGAAAAGGTAAGCAATGGGCTCAAGATATTATTATAATAAAATTAAATAAGGAGATCGTGATGATTATTGTACTAGGAGTTACATTGGGAAGAGTGGAGCATCTTTTCATAATAGATGAGACTTATTGTAGTTGACATCTTCATCATAAAGCACTAGTATTGGGAGTGGTTACTATCAAGGTTATGGGATTTAAGGTCCTATATCATTAGTTAGTTTATATTTTGTGTACATGTTCCAATGCATAGTGGGGCATGGGTTCTTTTCTTGTGGACCATGATTTTTTTCCACTCATTACATAAATTAATTGATCATTTCTTGTTTCCCTTGCTCTATATATAATTTAATGTATGACATAAGGTTTAAATAGTGTTATGTAGGAATAGCCAAAACATTAGACTAAAGAAGATTGAGTGGATTGGATTGTTATAATCTTGTTATGAATATTAATAAAAGTTTCATATCTCTTTAGTAGTGGGATTTTTTGAAAGGGTTTCTCCATATTATAATTCTAGTGTTCATGAGGTTTTAATATTTATTTATTTTCTCCACTATTTCATTAATATTATTTGGTATATTGTATGTTTGATTAGACTTAAAGTGCCTCACCATTAGTTGATACTCCTACTATATATATTTACCTTGTTTGCAATAGTTTAGTCCATGTCAATAGTTGATTTGCAGGTCCTTAATAACTTGGTGGGAATATCAAGTATTTTTTATTAAATATACTCAATAATCATTGTAAAAGAAATTTTAAATCAAATATTAGTCTAGAATGATTATTTGAGTGCTAGATAAACCATTTAAATTTAACCTTCATAATATTACTCTAAATATGTAGTTTTACCAACAAAAGGAATGATATTTATGTCTATTACATGAAAATTACAAAATCATGACTATAATTCTTTAAATTATACTCATAATCTAATTTAATACTCATAAGATATTAAATCATTGTTTTTCTCAAGAGACGTGTAATTAAATATCAAGAATATTCTTTAGTTTATTAGTCCACAAAATAATTTTAATATAGTCCATAACATTCAATTTTAAAATTCATAGAGTTGTTGGGATATTATCATATCACTAGCTATGGAAAAATTTAGGAAAGGGTGGGCTATTACACTGCCCCCTATATTTGAGTGTTTTAGAGAAAATTAGCATGGAAGGTTTGCATTTCTCACAAATAAGAAAAAATCCTGAGAATAATGTACAATATTCTACTATATGTTTTCATATTGTTGAGTTATGCCTTGCAAATTAAATGTGTATCTTTTCCTCTACAACAGTCCCTTTATACATAGAACTATGGATTAATGGTTTTATTATATTATGATTGAATTATGCCTCATGTTGGAAATTCCTCTATCTCTTCTTTGCTAAAATACTTTGGAACTAATAGGATTCAATTGTGTTTTATGACATAGGTCTATATTACCACAATGATGTATGTATAGGTGTACATTTCAACTTGGTTAGCTTTCCTAGGAAGTTCTTCATTACAACAATCACTCCACCTTGTCACTCAATCAAGCCCACTAGAACATATATTGGAATTTAACCTCTTTCATACTAAAAGAAAAAGTAATCATTAATTATATTTAATTTACCATATAATTTTATCTAAGTAATGCATTTTATAAGATCTAATTGGTGTATTTACAAAAACTATTTTGTGTTTTGGGCATAGGTGGTCCTAGAAAATATGCATAAATAATAAGATAGACTATGGATTATCTTTTAAATATTGTTCAAGGTTTTTCATGTCATATTTTTATAGGAGGTCCTCATAATTGGTATTCTTGTATGGTATTAGAGCCAAGCTAGGTGCATTTGACACCTATGTTGTGGCTCAAAGGAGTGTGTTGGAGAAATGATACACACCTAAGTCATAAAAAGACTCATCACAATGTGAGTCATTAGCTCAATAGTAGAGCATCCTAACACCAAATGGGAGGTCCTAAGTTTGAATACTAGTTAGTCCAAAGAAATTTCTATAAAAGTCGATCACTAGTACATAAGAAGAAGAATAAGTGCCCTTATAATTTTTATTAATACCAACAAATTATCATTCCTCACATACATAGGAGAATCAATGATTTCAAGCTCGTCAACATGTATATGCACCTCAATCTCATGACCCTCATATAAAAACCATTTTATTATTAGATTTATTTAGTGCAAAATATTTAGAGATTTTTCATTGGGAGGAACAATTGAAGGATTGACCCCAATATTAACCCCCCTCAACCTAATTTTTTTTTTTTTTATGAATCAAATCCTTAATCAATTATTCCTTAATCCCACATAAAATGTTGAGTATATTACAATTAACTCTACAATTTAATAACCGTTCTTTCTCATTATATCTTTTGGGGAATAACTTTATAGATTTATCTAATGGCCTAAGAGGAGGAAGTGTAATCATGCAAGCACTAAGAAGTAAATTTTTGGAAGCTTTAATTTTACAAAGGAAAAAGTTGGAAGCTTGAGTCATAATTATATTAGAAACATTTATAATGTATAGTTTGTACAATGGTCATTTCCATTATTTTTTACTATCCTTTTGGAAATATTTTTCTTTTCAAATTTACAAGGGTAGGATGATGTAGATGAAGCATTAGAAGATCCATAAGTGAATGAAAATTGGTAGCCTCCTAGCAACTTTAGTTCTTAACATTCATCTCACTTGCACATGCAAATGTTATTAAGA
This sequence comes from Sequoia sempervirens, assembly GCA_007258455.2. Taxonomy (NCBI): domain Eukaryota; kingdom Viridiplantae; phylum Streptophyta; class Pinopsida; order Cupressales; family Cupressaceae; genus Sequoia; species Sequoia sempervirens. The sequence goes on from VDFB02250522.1 coordinate 8,766, forward strand.
ATGTATATATACCTATAGATCCTTGTTTACAGTCAAAAAATCTAAAATAATAAACTTCAATCTAATATTCCCAATATTTGCATTGGCCAATTTTAATATTAAAAAATAGACCCAAATGGAAGATAATACTATTAAATTTCATGGGAAGAACTTAGCCAATAACTTATCATCATACACAAAATCCAAATATGTAGCACTAAAGAACCTTGAATGTGTCATGGGATCTCCTTTAGCATTGTGCATCTCAAATCTAGGATCAAAAAATCCAACAAAAAATGGATATGTAAAATTTTCAATAGAAATTGAATTGTGTTTGGGATTTTATATGTATCATCTTTTGTTTCCATTAAGGTAAGTGCTTATTACTTTTTCATCTATGTAAGCCTTTAGCAATGTCATCAAGGGTAGATATGATACACTGGGATTAAGGACGGAATAGAAGCAAGATGAAATGGAAGGTGAATTTAATATAAATTTTTAATTGACATAATAAATGAGTGTGGAACAATAAAGACTTTGTGTGGGAATATGCAGTGGGGGCATGGGAAGTGTAAAAAGTAGAAGGAACTAATGTGGAGACAGAGAGAACTATATGTGCATCATAGCAGTAAGCATAAGATGGGAGATCTAGGAAAAAGGAGAGATTTGGTGGAGGAGAAGCCATAAAGATAGATAGGTAACAAAAACAATAGGAGGAATACACCAGAAGAAGAGCTTGGGATGGAGGAAATGGCACATCACTCCGAGAGAGATATTGAATCCTTTTACCTATTTAACTTTAAGTACTTTCTTTCCACATAGCTTATTAATTAACATAGTATATGAAGGAGATCAATCATTTTACTAGGATTAATATTACTAGCCAAATTTGCAAGATCCAAAGAAAGGTTGTGTGCATCAAAGCTATATCTTGATTACCATTTTCTCAACAAGGGCCTCATGGTCAAATGATTCTTCTCCATTATGATAAATTTAGTATCATGCATATTCCCAATCATACCAATTTTATCTTGATTCACAACCATGGTGGGATTGAACTATGACTTCTTATAGTTAGGAAAAGAGGATGATTTTGGTATTAGAAGGAAATAAGGATCGAACAATGTTTAGATTTGATTAAGAAATTAGACAATGAGAAAGCACTTAAATCTAAAAACTAAATAAAATTCAAGAAAACCTTTAGACTACTTGGGTATCAAAGAATGATTTACATAATAAAAAGTTGAAAATCTACAAACAAAAATACTAAGTTACAAAAACAAGAATAATCTTTATGGTAATAGAAAGAGAAAATGCTTCCTCTTAAAAACCATAACATTAAGTACCAAAACATGATTCAAGTACCAACACATTCAAGTACAAAACATTAAGTATGATGATTGGGATGAGAGGATCAACTTGGGGAGGATTATTATAACATCATTAGTTGTAACTTTTTAATTTCATCTCTTTGTGTTCCGTGTTGTTTTTAATGTTTT